>JANHGO010006843.1:0-20817 GCA_024606505.1 Aquila spilogaster
GAGGTCCACGGTGGAGCAGATATCCACCTGCAGCCCGGGGAGGACCCCATGCCGGAGCAGGGGGATGCCTGAAGGAGGCTGTGACCCCATGGGAAGCCCGTGCTGGAGCAGGCTTCTGGCAGGACCTGTGGATCCATGGAGAGAGGAGCCCACACTGGACTAGGTTTGCTGGCAGGACTTGTGACTCCACAAGGGACCCACACTGGAGCTACTCTGATTTGATTGGTAATAAATTACATTAATTTTCCCCAAGTCGAGTCTGTTTTGCCCATGACGGTAATTGGTGAGTGATTTCTCCCTGTCCTTATCTCAACCATGAGCCTTTTGTATTTTTCTCTCCCCTGTCCAGCTGAGGAGGGGAGTGATAGAGCTGCTTTGGTGGGCACCTGGTGTCCAGCCAGGGTCAATCCACCACAACAACACAGAACCTTGTAAAGATTAGACTTTCATGTCAGATAGGGACTTTTTTCCTTTTTTAATTAGGAGGAATTGTAAAATATATTAACTCACAACAGCATTCTTGTCCATTTTTAACAGCATAACAAAGGACAGTTAAGAACAGCTCTGTAACATTATTACCAAGCAAAGAATCACTTAAAAAAAAATAAATGCAAGCTTTTAAAAATGGATAGCAGAAATAATAGCATTCAGAACAACCTTCAAGGTAAACAGAAAATATTTATGAGATGGCAATTTGTCAAGACAATTTTAGAACCAATCAACAGGTCATATTGTCTGCTGATTTCTACATATTGGAAGACATTAATTCAAAATTTGTGACAAAGAGTGATAAAACCATGCAACTTCAAAGAAATTAGTGACGCAGTCTACTAATTTTTTGCTATTAAATTCTCTCTCATTGTAAAATTTTTTTTTTAAACATACAAGCGTATTAGCATCTTAAATAAAGAAGAAGTATCTTCCCAATATCTGCATAAACTTAAATGAAATTTGAGGGCATAGGAAGACCTTAAAGCCACATCTCTCCCCTCAGGGACAAGAAGTTTCTGAGAACATTACAGAACATGTATTGTATTTGTATTTGTTTTCAAAATAGTTAAAGAATGAATCCTTCAGGAAATGAAGACATTTGAGATATTTAAAGCATGGTGATAGCAATAAAAGAGGAGATAAGTAGGTCTTTGAGTATTTCACCCCCAGTCAGGAGAGCTGAAGGAGTAATTTCACTTTGTTCAAAACACCTGACATAGCACAGGACTTTGAATTTAGAGGGAGAGCACTGACTTGAGAAAGGTGGATGTGGAGACATGTCAGACTGCTCTTTTAAAAATTGCTCTCTCTGAAGTGTTTCGTTTTAAATAACATATTGCTTTTTGAAACAAGATGTGTACTACAATGCTGTAGAGAATGGAACTGCAGGTGTTGACCTGACCTGCTGAAGGAGATTGCAATGAACAGCAGAGGTTTAGAGCCTAAGGCCTCAGATTGGAATAAGCGTGCTATGGAACTCTATACCGAGAAAAGGTGACGGCTGGAGGCTTAAATGGGATGCCCTGAAGACGACCATGAGCAGGGTCAGTGAGGCAATTTATCTGGGAATTGTCACACTATTGACCAATGTTCATCAGGGGGTAGACTAGGCTCATCACTAGTTTGGCAATTCAAAGTCTCCAAAGTATAACTACACTTCTAAACATTCTTCTTCCTTGTGATCAACATGCTGTCAGTGCAAAAGCATGACAGGAGACTGCCCTGCATGATCTGCCTATAGGGTCCACAAAAAGCAGTTTTATGGAAAAATCTATAAAGCACTATAATCAAATCAATAAGACTCATTTTGAGTTTTACAGACTTGTCACAGATATTGGCATTATGTCAATTCCAAGCCATCATTCTAACAGGACTCAGGATAATTCCTCAATGGCTTTGTTCTCATCAAAATATTCTTTCCAGGACTTGATTTCCACTGTGAACTCTGAAAGGTTGATTAGGTTACAGGGTATAGATGCACTTCCCACCCTTATTATATAGAAAAAAACAACCCTCACCATAAAATATATTTAAATATATATAAAATGGTAGATGCAGCTGCCAACATTTAATCATTTTTACTTTGGAAATGAACCAAAACCATCTCTGTTTGTAACAATACCTGCCCCTCCTAAAACCATAAGACTAGCCGCAACTCAGAATTGAGAAATGCATTCATTAAAAAAAGCAATAAGCAAGAACACTTACAGAAGATTAGATGCAATACAGTGTAATGATGGAAAAGTACCAATTTATATAATAATATAACAAGTCTGTTGAAAAGTGTTTTGTTATTTTTCCAATGCCCAAAGTTGTAGAATATGTAAAATGCAAGGTCTTGTTCTTCCATACTTACGATCTGATTTCAGATTAGTCTGCTGAGAATCACTAACAAGCATGAGCACATGAGAAAAGCTAGCTTTGTGTGGATGAATGCAAAATAAAATATATTTTCCGGTACTTGGTACTGAAATGTTTTGACTGGCTATGACTAATTTTGCAGTAACAGACACTCAATGTTTTAGAACATTCCCTCCAGAAGATTATATCCAACCTTACACTCTGTTAATCACTCAAGATACAATTATTATTTTATTTAGTTTACTTTATCAGGATGTTTTTCACTGTTAATCACTACTCTATCCCTAAAGGCACTAAATGACTAATCTTACAGACTTCATTGAGACTCATTGTACTATTCAATGAAAGGAAGGCTCTCAAAAACTACCCCAAGCATTATACTCTGCAGAGTCAAAGTTCCTTTTATTTCAACAGGCTTCAGATCAGAACCTGAAAACTAAATTATTCTCTTCTAGAAAATTCATTGTTTCGTAACTATTTTTAGTAATTGCGACATGCAATCTTCACCCAGATCCACAAAGATTTTCCTGTGGAGATACCCACATACATTTGCAGATCTGTTTTTTAATTTAATTCCAGAAACCTTCTGTATTTTTTGTCGTCTTCTGCTCTAAAGGGTCCATTTAATCCAAACGGTGGTCCAAGCAAGTATCTATCCTTACAGTTAGGTTCATACATGCAATGTGATTTTCAAAAGTAGCCAAGGGATTTGGGAGCACAAATTCCTTGTGATGTCAAGCAGCTAGAAGCTTTGAAAAGTCCCTCCCCTGAAGGCAATGTTACCACATCATTAACATCATAAATAAGGCAGTGCCTAGAAGTTCCTCAGCAGCACCTTTGAAGGGAGCCTTAAAAACCTGCTATGTCACAAGAGCAGCTGCAGTAAGATTTTTTTTTAACATATATAATATCTGCTCACTCAAACACAGCTTATTTAACTAAGACCGTCAAAAGATGTGGACATATATTGCCCAACACAATTACTACCAGTTTGTGTACAAGAGATTAAAATCAGCATTCGAAGACAATGTAAGGTGATTAGATTATGTTATTTGGTCATAACCTTAACAAAGCTGCAAAATGAAAAACTTTTTAAAAATGTTGCAAAGGATTTCAGAAAGTTTATAATAAATGTAAACAAAATGAAAATTTTGGATTTGGAAAGAACATGCTCTTGTGCTAGAAATACCAAATTCTTTGACCTGATAAGACAAGAAAAAAATCAAAATTAAATACAAACTCTCAGAATAAAATGTTACAGAATACTAGCATCTACAGCCAACAATATCAGGGACAGCCTGCATGGATGCAGCCAAAGAACAGCTGTAGTGACTTCAGTACCACTGAATCTTTCACATAAAGAACACAATGCACTTCACATCACTGATTCAAGATTGAAAATAATCTGCATTATAATTTCTAAATACATTTATGAAATACTCCGTGAAAAACATTTATGGTGGGTTATTAAAAAATATTCATTCAGAGATTCAATTAGAAGTACAGACATGTCAACAACACAAGTCCATACTATGCACATGCATTTGGTGGACAAGAAAGGTTTTGCCTTTTTGCCAAAGGAAAAAAACAGAGCAAATAGATTATCTCAAACTGCACAGTGGGATTAACTGAAAAATGAATAATAATGAAATAAAAGTTTCATACTTGCTGCCATTGGCCAAAGTAGCTTTCAAATCCATAGTAGTATTATAATAGTTTATTATTCCAATTCACAGAACAAATATCTACAAAGAATTCTCCCCCACACAGAATTTATGCCTTATGGGGAAGACTTTTCTCATGAACCAGTCCAATTCAAACCAAATGAAGAAGCAGGAAATTAGGGTCAGAAAATTATAATAGAACAAGAAAAAAGAAGCTGTAATGTAGACTCCATCCCAATTAAGTTATTTTTACAGATGGAACTAAACAAACACTCAAGGAGTTTATCACTAAATTTATTGGGAGATAAAAACCCCAAAAGTCCTTTTATCAGGCTGTCACATTTAAACAGACCTTCCATCCTTACAGGAATCCCGAGTCACGTTGTTGTTGGAAACTGCTCTGTAACTCCTTTCAGAAACCTAATTTTGCCAGAGGTTTCAGACTAGTTTCTCTGTAAGAGCTGCTGCTCCCACTGCTACAAGAAAATAATTTCCTTGGCCAACTGCACACACCTTATTTTCTTAATTCTGATATTTTTGGCTACATCTCAACCTGCCGCCTTCTCTCTGACTACTGAGGGTAATGTTATCCATTTCAGCTTAACAGCAGTGCAAGGAACGTAAGAGAATCGACTAACAACATAGTGAAGCCTTTTGTTCAAAAGTTATTTATTCTGTGGAAAAAATAGGGCTCAGTCCCATAACCTTTGCATAGTGGGATATTCTGGAGGCTTACGTTAGAGTACAGATAATCTCTTCCACTTCAGACAAACAAAAAGAGTATAATAATAAAAAGAAACACCAGGCAGGAATATTAAAAGCTTGGAATACATTACAGTCACTTTCAAAGACTACACATAACCTAAGGCAAAATTTGTTACATAATGAAATCCAGTGATTTATTTGCATTTAAACAAAATAGGTTTGTTTTATGCTGTGGGAATATTTATGAATGATGGACACAATGCAGGCTAATACTTGGCATACTGATTCAGGGAGAAAGAACTTTGATTAAAACTGTGAAAAGTCAGGATCAGTGCTAGATAGTTGAATTAGTTCATCAATATCTCCAAGGAGCCTTGATACAGACTCACCTCACCTTAATCAGAAATGCAGTAATCTCTATACAACATTCATCAGAATTTTCTCTAATGCCTGGACCATGATCCAAAAATTGGAGAATCCACAAAATTCTTTGATTCTGAGAATATGAAATTGAATAAAGTGCCCTGTCCAAACAATCCGCCAGTAGGATTTATAGTAGAGAGGAGGGAGAAAATCAGTTCGTTTTAGTTGTGTTTAGCTTAAATCAGGCTTTTTTTTTTTTTTAATCCTTGCTTCAATCTTCTGTGGGGATAGCAATTATAAAAATAAAAATTAAAAAAAATTGAGCTATCATTCTAATCAAGTCCTAACAGTTGCTTCTCCATTCTTGGGTCTCATACCTGGCTTTTAGAGAAAGGTTTTTTTTTTTTGTGGTGGGGCAGGTCTGGAAAAGGGATTTTCTATACACTTAAGATCTTTAATTCAGCCTTCTTTTGGCCAAGCCTGTTAATTGCATTGTGTTTGTTCATGTTTAGATTCTGATTTCTCCTCACTTTTTTCTTTAAAAAGTCCTCTCTTAAGAAAAATGCTTCATCACTAATGAAATATTCACAGCTTATTAGCCTGAACTTCCCCCCCCCCCTTCCCCTCATATCAGGAGATTTCAGACACCTGAATAAAATATTTTCTTTGAAAGTAAACACTCTAAGTTATGCCAGTGCTGGGAATATTCCTGCTGTTATACCTTTGGCAATTCATAGCTGTAAGAAATCTACCTAGAGAAGACTGGGCATGTATCACAGAAAAAGTAGCTGGGAGCAGCGGCTTGCGTAATTTGGCCTACAAAGCTTGCTGCTCTGGGAAATGTCTTTCCAGAGCATTCTGATATTTATCTTTAAATCTTCCTCCCTAAATTTTAATGACAACCCCTCTTGCTTACTTTCTTCAGGCCCAATTCCTTCCTGAAATATTATTCTTCTCACTCTGATGGACTTGTACAATGAATGAATGCGGCCATTTCACAAAGTCTGGATGCCTTTTACAGAGTACTGAGTAGCAGCCTCTGTGGCACCCAGCAAATAAAACCTGCAAAGTGGCGAGTGATTTTGCATCACCCTCACATGCATTGCCTTCCTCTGGACAGACACTGTGTGTATGCAACAGACATAGGCATTGACCAAATGTATGATGTGTACGTAGTACTTTAAACACATAGAATACATTATTCATCAGAAGAGTGCCCACCTTTCTGAATACCCGGCTGCCAGGCATCCAGGAAAGCAGCCAGCTGGGTTTTTTTTCCCCCATATTTTCATGACATGTCACATATGCTTTCTGTAATATATGTGTGCCCTCTGGGTATACTCACTGGATGCAAGAGTGCCTTCCTAGTTTTGTCCCTTTGTGTAATATAGGGATTCCCATGCTGCATCCTAGCACTAGCTGATTGGTCACACAGCCTCTTTGAAATGTAGGCTTGGGGCCAGGCCCTGTTTGCTTATTGAGTTTTGTAATTTTTGCAGTTCTTTAGAGTCAGCTCAGCCCTTTAGGCAGTTCAAACACATTAAGCTCTGCCTGTCACCAAGCAATTACCTCCAGTGCTCTGAATTGTCTTCAACTGCTGCTCTGTGGCGGTGGAAAGAACTCAGTAGTAAGCCATCAGTGTCTCTTGAAAATGAGCTACTGCTTGCCAAGAAGGCGCACAGAGGCAGAATTCACGTGTGATTGAAAATATAAATGCACCTGCAGCAATAGCTCTCACAGTTTTATCATCACCATCAATATTGCTCAAAGTTGACATATTCAAAGAAAAGAAAAGGAAAACCTCTTAAGAGATGCAAAATGGAAATAGAGCTTTCCGGGAAAACACGTTGCAGTAACTTTATATTTTAGCGTGCAAAAATTTATGGCAGGCAAGCCCTGGAAATGTCCAGGGGTGGTAAAGTGACACAAATTTTCAAGAGTTTTGGGGTGGTTTTTTCATTTGGTTGGGTTTTTTTTTGTTGTTGTTGTTTTGGTCGTGTCCCCCCCCCCCCCCAATCATGCACCCTAATAGCTGCCACAAGTTTAAGGAACTAGCCTAAACCCAATTAAATAAATGGGTCACTTCACAAGAGTTTAGACCAACTTTTACATCTCAATTCAGGACAGCTTTTAAAGTTTAACTTTAGCTTCAACAGCAGAAGTTCCACCATTTGCAGCAAACATCTAAGGTGACCTTGCCGAACTGGAAGTCATGCTAGGCTCTACTGCCAGAAAGGAATAAAAAATACCATAAGCAGCTTGTATATTGTGAAGTGACTACGTACTAAAGAGCTCTGCAGCCGCTATGCAATGTGAACTCTCGCACTGCCTTGTCTAACTTCATGATCAACTACAGCAGCTGATAGACCACCCACTAGGCTGAATCAGGGACAGGGCAGGAGGAAGCTCAGGAAACCATTCAGACACTTCTATGTAACTTTGCAACTCATTTTTTGTAAAACCTGAGACTTTTCTACGTCGAGTAGTAAACAAGTAACAAGAATGACATCTTTTACCATTCGAAAGAGATTTGAGGACAAGCAGCAATTTGCAGAATTTGTTGGTTTAAATTAAATTAGACATAACGCTACAGAACTACAAATTCCTGACAATGCAATGGACCTGCTTTCAAGGAAAACTATTGTAGAAAAGCTTTTGGAGTTCAAAGAACAATAAAGAGCTGTTCTGTTTCAAAAGGGAGATTCAGAGGTAATAAAGGGAAACTGTGATACACACAAATTCTTCCAAATACATTCCTGATTATATGTTAATAATTACATATGGCTACATGATATTTTAAGATCTTCAAACCTAGAAAGAATTCTAAAGTAATCAATCTATAGATTGGTTATATCATGTAATTTACAGACAATGAAATTAATGTTTGAACTGAGGCACAGCTTAAATTTTATTCATGATCTAGATCCTCCAGTAGAGGGTTGCAAGTTAAATAATTGGTGCCAGATAGCTTCCTGCTAGTCTGCTGTATATGGCTGAATTTCAACCACAGAAATAGCAGAAGAATCATAAAGAAGTCTTGCTCTGTCTGTAGGCTTTCTGGTAGTCTCTACCATTAAAAAGCACCATTATTTCTTTATTTTGTGAACTGAGAAACTCAAAATCCAACACCTTGCACAAACTGAACTGCTTCCTTAAATCCCAATTGCTCACTGCTCCTCTTCCCCCAAGTAGGCATTCTGAACTGAAAGTTCCTGTCAGAGATTTGCTGCTTTCCTCCCATTTTCAACACTAGCACTGAAAGATATTTCTTTGTACTTTGTGTCTCTTGGTGTTGTCCTAACCACATACCTGATTCCACTTCATAAATCACAATTTGTATTTTGTTAAACACAACAATTCATATGGCTGTTACTAATTCTTCACATAGAAACAAACAAGAGATTTAATAACAGCATAATTTTAGCCATTTGTACTCTTGCGCTGCGATTTACATATCCCTTGGTTTTCATACAATGTTCCCTAAAGGAACTTAATGTAGCAATGAACTGCCATGCTGGCAAGACCTAATGCTGCAGAGATCTGCAACTGGAAAGCAAAGGGCAGTATATATGAATGCATGTGTTATCAGTGTATAAATATAATCTGTGTTATTTAGAGTTTTTTAAGGAGAACACAAGACAAAAATTACACATAAGGCTATCACAGAATCATTTAGGTTGGCAATAGACCTTTAACTTTGAGATCAGCCGTAAACCTAACACTGCCAAGTCCACCACTAAACCATGTCCCTAAGCGCCACATCTGCTCATCTTTTAAATACCTCCAGGGGTGGCAACTCAACCACTTCCCTGGGCAGCCCATTCCAACGCTTGACAACCCTTTTGGTGAAGAACTTTTTCCCTAATATCCAGTCTAAACCTCCCCTGAAGCAACTTGAGGCCATTTCCTCTCATCCTATCACTTGTTACTTGGGAAAAGAAACTGACACCCACCTTGCTACAACCTCCTTTCAGGTAGTTGTAGAGACCAATAAGCTCTCCCCTGAGACCTTATCACACAGTAGTTCTTAAATCTATGGTATTACTTATTTTCTTTTTAAGGGGCTTTAACATTCATTTCAATCTAGAGAAATTACTGTCTAACAACATTATTGTTTTAAATTTTTAAGTGACATACAATGAGGCAGCTCTTCTGGACCTAAGTAATCAAAAAATAAGGGGTAGTTTAGCAGACCTAGTAAAAGAAAGCTGCCCCTCAAGAAAAGATGAAAAGCTGTCAGTAGTGGAGGGGCAAGAAAAAAAATATCTACTTATTACAGAAAACTATATTCAAGCAAGACAACTAACCTGTACAAACTTTTTAATCAATTCTCACTATTTGATCCCAATCCATTCATGCGGCCTACTCTACTGCTAAAGCCTACCTAACACTGCCACCTAGCGGCCTGGAAGCTGCTCGGGCCTGCCCGGCTCCCACCCCCACGGTGGAATTGGAAATGCATCAGCAAAACCTTAAGGTTACAGTTTTATAGGGTAAGGAGTCTGGAAATGGACATCAGAGACTTCCACGAGATAATTACACTGAATAAAGAAAACCGTTTTAGCTTCAGATACGAGCATGCAGTTCCCACAGAAGCCGTTTGGAGCTGTATGAACAAGTCAGAGAACTGAGTGTTATACAAGAAAAGAACGTTTTGCATGCAGCCTCTACGGTGAATTCTTACGTTCTTCTACATGTACAATGGGGATGATATCAACTACAGCATAGTTCAGTATAAAACCCTCAAGTTACACATACTATCCTAGAAACAAGACTTACTGAGAACTAATAAGATGTAAAACCTTAAGCTTCTAAATGTCATTCTTTTTAAAAAATACATAACAGTTGTATTTTTAAAACAGTGTGAGAGAAGTCATTGTTGATTAAAACTATCTAAATTTCTCAGTCTAGTCATATGTGATTAATAAAAACGCGATTAACAGAAAAGTTGTTATTAAGTAGTGGTACCTTGCAGTTTTAGAAACATGGTCACCAAGCCAAAGAATTTCTTGTATAATTACAGGTAGATAGGCAACCAGTAATATTGAAGATAGATAGCTTCTAGTACATTTAGACTGAGGTTTTACTTTAGGTTTGCTTCACTCTCATATGGAACTTTCCACTGAATGCTTGGCCTCATCTTGATCACATGTGCACATCTTCAGAATCACTTTAAGCTTGCAGCATCCTTTGCTTAACACAAAATGACCCTATTATCTCAAGTAAAGGCAAAAGTAAGGCTAAATGAAAAAAAGGTTTCTGTAAGAAAAGCCAAGAAAGAACTCTTAAATTCCACTAGAGTAAGGAGGTTTATCTCGGTATAGACTAAAGATTAATTACTTGGGTATTCACTGCACATTTTACCTAAAAGAAGTCCTACAAAGCTTAACGGCCAGGGAAGGAAAAGAATTTAAGCCTTCTGTAAGAGAAAAATTAATCTCTACCAACAGCATACATAATGAATAGTATATGCTTCTGGACAAAAACCCTGCAAAACAGGAAATCAGTCATTGTTCCCTTTTTATTGGGTAACAATGGGAATGAAAGTGCATGTGTTGTACGTGTTACAAAATTTCCAAAGGAAGAAAAAATTCTTAGAACCATAACAACATTTGAGCTCCATTTCCCCACTAGAATCACTGTACAGAAAATAAGACATTTTAAAAATTAGTGAAGTCATTTAGGCTGTTCTTAGAGATGGCTATGGTTACCAAAACTACTTTTACCTCTATCTAGGTTTCCACTAGAACCTTTTTAATGTGTATATACACTTATTTTACTCAGCCTGTTCCCATAAGTGGCATAAGAACTTTGTTTCAGATTAAGAAATGTAAATGAGAGAAAAATACTGAATCATGTCAGAAAGAAAATAATCTAACTGGAAAAGATCACTGATTCTAAGCTTCAAGAGGATGGAACAATTACACCATGTGGGACCCTACATATACTGACAGGTGAAATAATCTGGAGTGGGAGCAGAAACGAGAATTTTCTCCCAGAAGTACATTTCCTTTACACTTTTCCACAGGTGTTTTTGGGCCAACAATACTTTTTGAAATAGATTGCACTAAATTCCTCACAGAAACTATTTTGCACATGGCCATTTTGTCAACCAAGTGCCTTTGAGACCAATTAACAGTTGATTAGATATAAGATCTTAAGTGGGTTGATAAAAATATCTCCATTAATAATCTTTAAATCTATCCAGGGTTTCTACTTATTTAATTTCTGAGCACACTATATAAACTGTCAGTCCTTTGACTTCATCGTCCCCTCCTCCTTTTCTAAAGATATACATAGATTTTCAACTAAGATGACTTATGTAATCATAGAAAAAAACAAGGCAAGTGACCTTTATTATATTTAAGATAGGCATTTAATCAGTAAACTCCTTTATACATCATGCATAAAATATTTAAGATCAGAAAAAAGCTATAGCCAGCATACTGTTTTGTTAGCCTAATTCTATAGTTCATATAAAATTGTAAATATCCATTTAAAGTCCAAGTTGGAGAAACCACTGGTGCAGTTCAAAGGTTTTCTACAGTCTCATTTGGATAATTACTCTTCTTCTTTAAAAAATAGACTTACAATTAAAAAACTTAAATATGAGTCAAAATCTGATTGTGTTTTCATTTGTAACAGTTTTCTACCAGGGAAGAAAATCAAGGATTTAAAGAAAATTAGAATCTTCAAATAAGACCTTTTACACACCTGAAAATCAAATTTGCAGTGGGAAAAATGTTACAACATCAACCTGCATTGTTTATAAACATCTATTTGCCTTGATATTTGGTTTGGTTTGTGACAAATAACCCAAACTGGAACATTTCAAAACAGCTTCCATTCAATAAATCAACATTTCCACTTCGAGATTCTCAAAGAAGGTCTTTAGACCTGCAGGACTAATCCCAATGTGATAAAAGTTGTCAGTCTCATCCTACTGAAAAAGTAATATATCAAGGAACAGGGAGAGATACATGTCACACCTTAATTGTAACAGAGTTATCTGGATGCACCTTTTCCTCTGCACACAGCGCTTTTGGATTTAAAAAAAAAAATATATTTTTCTCTAAGTCTGTTACTTTTTATTAGAATTTAGAATTCTGGACCTTTGATATAATGTATTTTAGTGAAAGACACTTTAAATTTTCTATATTGGCTGCAATAAAGTAGACTGTGCTACTACACAGTTTAAGACCATTAAAAAATAAACTACTCCAAATGCCACAGATTAATAGCACAAACCATAGGCACTACTTTGTCTGCAAGACAAGAGCTGACCAAACCTCTCAGAATTCTTCCACAGCAAAGATTAAAACAAACAAACAAAACCCAACAAAACCTCTAGCCCGGAACTCTGCTAACATAACTGATCATACCCCATGGGGGAAAAAAAAAAAAAAAAAAAAAAAAATCTGTTAAAATGTTCCTGGGTTTTTTTCCTCCCCTAATTTAAGCTTCGATCACTAACAAACATTTTATATTAAACAGGATGAAAAAACCCACACAGTAAATTGACTATACCAATTATTACTTAACGTTATGAAGTTGTTTAAAGAAAGTTTGGACCTTAGTTTTTCAAACATCTTGAGAAAATACTTTGGACAAATAAGCATGAATAGTCAAGAGTCTGAAAAAAATGGATGGATGTTTTCTGACTGCTTCCACAAAAGAACAGAAAATGGAGTAAAATTTGTAGTAATATCAGTAGGATGGGGAAGAGGACAAAGCAGTTCTTGTGCCTCAGAAAATAAACTTCATCTAAATCCTTTCTGAACATTATACAAAATACAAAGCAGCAGTTTTGGGAAAAGGAAACCTATGCTTCAAAATTTGCAATTTTTGCAGCCCTCCTGAATACATTTCTGTTGATTAAATTGTTTTAAAGTTGTTTTATTGCTTTTGAGTAGGAAGATTAAAATATATTATAAATATTATATCTTTATATTGTGTATTTACTGTATGTAAGTGTTATTATGCTTTATTTCTAGACTTTAATAGCAACTTACTAGTTTTCCTATCTTGTATTTTTGTGTGATGACTCAATTTATCAAAGATTCTTTTAGGCTTACTGGCAGATGCAACTAGTTACAATATTAGATCACAGTCTTTCATAAAAAAAATTCATTTAATGCATAGTCCCATCTATATTTAAAAATCTGAAATATATAAGCAACCTTCACAATACCATATGAATACTCCTTGCCAGACTGTATGATGCTTTTAAGAACAGGATATAAGAACTTTTCATTTCTTTAGAACTAGCTCCAGTGCAGAAGCAAAGAAGATTTTATTTCTTGAGTCTTTTGCTTGAGGGGTCACAAATGAATCAGATGGCTAAGTATAATTACCAGATGAGTAAAAATAAACAACGAATAATTTCATTAAGACTGGATTCATACCATTGACTTCGGGGAGAATACTCATGAGTACAAGTTAATGTAAATAAGATTACAAAGCCAGATTTGAAACACGCAGTTTTCTGACTAGGCTGTATTTTTGGCATAGTAAAATTCTAATACAAAATGACAAATTTAGCATGTCGTCTAACACAAAAACCATACCACTGTGTATCAGCAGCTCTGCAGTAAATGCAAGGTCACTTACTCTTTCCTTCCCCAAGAAAAAAGCTACTTCAAGCCACGTTTTTATCATGATACTATTGGGGGGGGGGGAAGTATCAAACAGACAGTAACAACAGAGACCATTATACTCAGTACTTGTTTATTTGTAAAGATTTGGTTCCTGTACATTATTCATGCATCATTTCACCTTCTGAAGGCACAGTGCTATACTAACGCCATACAGGTTTAACATTTGAATTAGATTTGTACTACGTATTTTCAGAATTCTAAACTCCATTTCGCAAGGATACAGTGACAACCAGCCATGGATGATAGAGATCTCAGAGCAAAAAATAAATGCCATTTCCCAACTTTTACTTTCACTGGCCTGCCTGCCTTTGTTTTTCTAGGATAATTCAATCTACTAAGCAGTTATTTGAATTAGGTAGTGTTAACAGCTGACCAAGCATAACAGTAGGAAAGTGAAATGAAGGCTGTTTCTCTCACTGTTTGTATTAAGTCATACAAATGTCAGGCAATGATAGCCTTAGCACACCTCTGCCATGCACACTGCAACCCCCAGTGGGTACACAGACAAGAAGGAATATTAAACCCTCTGCATCAGATACTGAAAACCCATAATTTTTCCCATGCAAATCCACAGTACATGGGCCAGCATAACTAACCATTCACATGATCATTATCTCATGCCATCACTGCTCAGCTATCACAGATGAGATTGAAGCTTCATTCCAGGTAGTACTATAAATATGTAAAAGACCTGTTTTGCCTTTTACAGTCTAGAGACAGGGAATAATAGCAAGTACTCATTTTATGTATAGAAAACTGTGGCACAGAGAGATGAAGTGATCCACTTGCTTGGAGCCTGAACTGGAAACTAAACCAAGGCCTCTTGAGACACAGTCCATTACTTTAACAGTAAGGGCATGTCCATTCTTGTTGGGTTATCCTAATAAATCAGCATTCCTAGAAATGTGTGTTAACACACTAAAGACTTCTGAAAGCTCGAGGCAAAGCTGAATGTTACAGACAAGAACATTTGCTAATGAATTTCCATTTATTCACAGTTCTTAAGACCAAAAGGTATTTAAAACATCTAATCAAGCAGTTTTCAGTCTTTTTTGTCCACAGTGCTTCTCTGAACACAACCCTTCATTCTCTGAACGTGGCCTTTATAACTCATTCTTAGATACACGGTTATTAGTGAACCTAATAGACTTGCATAACTATCCTGTCCTTCCTAATTATTTACCATTCCACGAATCATTGTAATGCACAAAGGTTGCTGACACTAATTCTGAAGTTGCCCTTGACTGGCATAATGCATTGTTAGAAACCACAGGAAACAGATGGGTGTGGGCATCCCCCACCTCGACAGTCTCTTCCCCTCCTGTACAACGAACTGCTTCTGCCAGTACTAAGACCTACTGCCCCCTCCCACTCCTGCCCCCACCTCTGCTGGTAGTGACAGCAACAGCAAACACCTATCGACACTAAGACCTGATCAGTAGGAACAGTAATTCAGCCATTGCAACAGCAAACAAAATACAAAGAAAATCAAATATATAAAACCTACAAATGTTTGAGTTTTACCAAATGGCTCTAGACTCACCTTAACTCTGCTCTAGAGACTGGAAAAAAAAGGGAAGAAAATCCAGAAACTCAGCTAGCCTCTCCAATCTCCAACAACTTATTCTCAGCAGTAATTCACAGATTAGGTGCTTTCTTCCTTATTAGTGTTGCCAACACCATTCCTAAATGGATTATTTTTTTTAAAGTCTTAATTGCACAAGTGGCACAAAAAAACCCCAGCATCATCCTAGGTCTAAATCATTCATTGTGCCATGGGCATGGAACACAGAGTTTGTCTATGATGAAGACTGAAAACAGAACTGAATTGTTAACACTGCATATGCCTACAAGCTGCAAAAACAGAGCTGCTGCTCACAATTTAAACAACAAATTGGCTATAGACTTTTCAGAATTCAAAATGCAAACATATTATGCAAGATGCATATGGATTTATTACAAATTAATTTGCATGATTTCAGAAGTTTAATCTCCTTAAAAGCTAAGCCAAAGTTTAATACCATCCCCTTTTTTCTAAATAGATTGCTACTTCGTTAAATGTAGGAACTGAACGGCTTATGTGCTAAGTGGTGTAGGAATTGTGCAATACAACATTCTTGTAAGTATATAGTAATTCACATATAATGTAAAGTCTCTTCACTCACTCGTGTTATCTCTGATTCTAAAGGATTTACTAGTGACAATTGCATAAAACACATGTGAAGTTTACCAAAATTATTCTAGTGAAAGGATTTCACGCTGGCTAAAGAATACACAAATTCATTTCTAATTTTAGGCAGAAAGCCCATATTGGTAAAGTCTCCCAAATAACTCAATGTACTCATTTCAGTTATACACATCTTTATGATCTCAGAATGGAGGGCTTAACGCTAAAGACGATAAATACATTGAAGACTGAGGGCTTAGAATGCCTGTATACTGGGGTGCTTAAAATTGCATGCAAGTAGTGCCTTCTTTTCCTAGCTTTGCTTTCTCCACATTCTTCCTTTGCATTTTGTTCCACAAAGGGTGGAATTCTCATCACTGATGGGCTCACCCCAAGGATAAACATGTATAAAACAAATATAAATAAACTCAGTCCAAAATCAGCAAAGGATTTTTGCTGAAGACTGAACTTCTTACCAGACAGAGAACTGGATCTGCATTTGAGGAGTAAATAGAAAAATGTGAGGGGTTTTGTTTTATGGTTTGTTTTTTTGTTGAGTTTGGTTTTTTTTTTAATAATGAAAAAACATGGACAGAAGATTTCATCCACTTTTTAGTTCCTATAAATACTCTGCTGGCTTATATTTAAAATCAGTATTTTTTCATGCTATTTTAAGCGTTCTTACATTAGGATATTAATTACTTCAGATGCATTTGTTTATGTTCATTTCTAAATAGATAAAGAGTAAATGCAATTAACACTGCGCAATTTTATCTAGTTAGCATCAACTACATTACAATACCACTCAGTACTATACATTTCAGAATGACTATTTAATTGTACTGCAGAAGCTCAAACTCTGCACTGTCCAGATCCGTGGCAATAAACTGTTCTGCCACTAGCCTGCTGGACAACCTTGAGAAGGTTATTTCACATCACTGGACCACAGTTATTCCAGCAAAAATGCGGATGCTGATATGACGATATAATAAAACACTTTGAGACCTATGTAGGAGAGATATCTCCTAATCAGTGGATACTTTTATTTGTTAATTCACTAAGGATGGATTGAAGATACATTAGTTATCCATCAGACTGAAAAGCTATTTATCACAGAAAAGGTTATTCCTGAAGCCCTCATTTCTTTTGTGTATTTTTTGAAGTGATCCACTTGATCCATTTGCTGTTCAAATGTCAAACTACTTTTAAAATACTTAATGCACAGAGTCTGGACTCCATCTGTTAGTAAAAAGATTATGTTTACATTTGTTAAAGCTAAAAGGATATTAATAACATTTGCTTTTATTTTACTGTTATCACTGGTGCTTTTATATTCATAGTATAGCACATAAAAATAAGAAAACTAAACTCCTACTAATCCATGCGTCCTTTGCACTAAAACAACCCCAGAAACCCCACGTCAAATCAGAAACAGCCTCTTTGTCCATGTTTGGGAAAAGGCATAAATCTTTAAGGATGACTTTGATTAATCAGAGACTTGAAATTAAAAAAAGCTATGCCAAGAAAATATGCAATTACTGAGACAGACCATAACATAAGCCCAAATCCACTAGTTGAGCAGGGAACAAAACAGACTAAATCTGCATATGATGTAAACTGATTTAGTTACTTAGCCACCGATGACAATATATGCTTACTGAATGTTTGGCCCTAATTAACATACAGGCAATATCTTTTTCAAGCAGCCTTTTTCAAAGACTTGACTAGCACTACTACAAAACTGATTTAAGTAAGAGGCAATAGTATTGAGAAGAAACCAAGAGGGGATTTTGGAAGAAGGCCTCAACTACCAGAACAATTTAAGAACAGGCTAGGAACTGACCGGCTAAATAACAGCTCTGCAGAGAAGGATTTTTGGATCCTGGTGCAAGACAAGCTGAACAGGAGTCAGCAGTGAGGCCTTGCAGTGGCAAAGGCTAACCGCATAAGTAAACCCATAGCCAGCAAGTCAAGGGAAATGATTGTTTCCCTCTACTTGGCACATGCAAGGCTGCATCTGGATCTGGAATATCGTGTCCAGTCTTGGAACACTCATTACAAGACAGAGATGAACAAACCAGATAGTCTAGCAGAGGCCACTAACACAGTTAGGGGATTGAAGCACATGTCATGGAAAGGCTGATGGAAGTGTCTTTAGTCAGCCTGGTAAACAGAAGGCTAAGGAGCAATCTGAAGTCTTTACTGCCTAAAGTGGGTGGGATACAGAGAAGCTGAAGCTAAACTCTTTTTTAGACGTGCTCGGTGAAAGGACAAGACACAATGATCACAGGTTGCAGAAAGGGAAAATTTGACTGGATATACGGAAAAAAAAATTCAGAACAAAACTGATTAAGCACTGGAACAAGTTTCTCAGAGAGACTGGAATCTCCATCCTTGGAGATTTTCAAAACATCACTGGACACAGTCCCGAGTAACCTGATTTAACTTACAAAATGGCCCTGCTTTGAGCAGGAAGCTCAAGGCCTGGATAACCTCCACAAATCCCTTCCAGCCTAAATGTTTTTAGGGTTCTGTGATTTCTAAAGAGGGATTAGATTTAAATAAAAACATATATACAAAAGATCCCTGAAATGCAATCATAACATTGCTGCTTTTATATTTCAGAGAACTAATAAGAGCCAATCAAAACATACAGCCCTTCACTGTATGTGAACTTAAAATAACCAAGCATACTTCTTTATAGGTAAATAATCACTTAAATTCTTTCAGAACACAATGTATTCAACTATTTTAAGAATAAGAAATGATAGAGCACCTTTCTTCTGAGCCTTATTCTGTCTCTTTCTGGTGGAACATCCCAGCAGACTCTGTTGATAGCCTAAAATTTACAAAAGGAAAAAGACTTCTGAGGACTAAATAAGATAAAACTAGAACAGAACACACTCAACATGCAGAACTATCACAACATTCAGTTAAGAACTTGCTTGGCAATCTGGCTGCCTAACGCCCTAGAACCGATGAGTTCAGTGGGTCACCTTCAGTAGTGTTACACCAGGACCAAAAGTAAACCTCAGCCGGGTAGAATGCAGACTAGGAACTCCCCTATCACAAAACAGGGAGTGAATGCATCCCATTTATGATTCAAAGGGACAGGAACTACTGTCCTCTTAACCTTTCCTTTACATGACTGATGCTAACTATTTTTTAAAAGCATTGGCTTGATGTCTTTTTAGAGCAGGAGAATGTTCTTGCAGTTCCATATACAGATAAGAACATTGTTTCAGCACAACAGATTCTGCCAGGATGGACGAACACAGAGGTTCTTGGCCATCTTGCAAGCTATTTCATAATCTGGGCATGGAGAGAATAGTATATTCAATTTCTTATAACCAGGATGATAGAGCTATTGCATACACCAGGGATGCAAATTGTATTGTGGATTCACTCTCCCACTTTTCTTTTGCACTAACAATGGAACAATTTGATTGAAATTACATATAGAAAACCTGCAGAGGATTTATTTCTGTTCTTTACCCTTTCCTATGAGTTCTCAGGGCAAAAGGGCACAATGTATGAGTAGAGAAAAGAACCATATGAAAGCAGAAGCCATCAGGGTGTTAGGTTTCTTCATAATTAAAAATTACTCAAGTTCACTTTCTGATAGCAAATTCAGAGGAATTTTTTGTTTATTAACATGCTAATGTGTTGCTGTTTTCCACATAAATTCTTACTTTGTCTAAAAGCCAAACTCTTTATCATCAGTCCATTTAAAATGTTTACATTCATCAGGTCAATGACTTGCTGAGACTGATCTACAAAAAACTCATTAGTTTAACAGGTTTATTTTTATTACACTTTGGTTCCTAAACTAACAGTGTTTTCTCTGCATGAAGTAAGTAGCTGCGGTTAGGTAATCAGAACTCCAAGGGTTATTGCTGGTATGTAACACAGGAAATTAGTAAGATTTGGATGGTTACTGTGCCAAAAATCACTGCTAATACAAATGTTTCTTCATTCTGGGACACAAAAGTAAGGTGGTAATTTAACAGTATGGTGTAGCACATATATATTATTGGAAACTTTTTGTACCATTTGTGACAACCAAAAGACTAAAGCAAAACAAAACCACCTAAAAATCTTTTAGCTTAGCTTTGTAGATAAACTACTCCAGATTACTGTTCTACAGGATACGTAAACACTTTACAGCTAAATGTTCCATGCTTTGAGAGAGCTACCTATGCTAAAAGTTCTTATTTGTATCAGTTTATTCCTGGGACTCCTTCCTTACTTCACAGAAGGAAACAATGAACAGAATGTAAAGTAATAGTGAAATGTATTTCACAAAGCCACTGTCATCTCCCAGATGCCTCATCAATTAGCATAAGCCTCCTGGCAGGCCACACAAATTGGGGATATTCCATTATGTGAGTTGAGAAGGGGATAAACACATAATAGTAGAGAACATAACAGGGAACGTCAGAGCTAGAAGATGGAGTACTGGGAAGGCAAATGATGAAACATCATATTGTTAAGTCAAAAAACCCACAACACTGATAAGATCCTTTACTAAAGGGAACTCATTGCCAGCCACTGTTATAAAGTCTAAATATAAAAGAATGAAATAAACTTGAGGCTACTCTTCAACAGGTTCAGTTGAGCAAGATTTAAATAATTATTATTTGGGTTTTAACACTGCAGTACTGACAGATATGACTGAAATTTCTAGCATTTGAACTGCAGGAAGAAAATACACACTTTTAAGACAAAACTCTTAATATTTATTATTCTAAAATCCTATAATTTTAAAGCAAATACTTTTTTTTTTTTTAAGTCTTAAAGAGGAAATTGTGTTTTGTAAGGTAACTTCACATCCCTCCCTCTTTTCCATCTCCCCTCTCTTCTCCCTCTTTTCCCTCTCTCCTCTCCCTCTTTTCCATCTCCCCTCTCT
>JANHGO010006844.1:0-20814 GCA_024606505.1 Aquila spilogaster
TCATGCCCTTTGGGGGGGGGGGGCGGGCAGAGCCCCTGACATAGGGCACGTTCGGGGTGGCAGCTCATTGAGGAGAGACCCAGGGATGTTTTTATATTGGTTTTATAGGGGGCGACACGCAGCCAGGTGCCGGGTGAGCATCCTACAGATCCTCCTACAGATCTGGGGGGGATTTATGGTGAAGCTCTGCCACGCACCAACAGGTAACTGAGCTCAGAGGGGGCAAGTCCGCAGCATCTCTGTGCTCATACCTCAAACCAATGGGCACACGTGAAAATAAACAACCGCGCGCAATTCACAGAGCAATATCCATTAAGAAAATAACTTGGGCACCTCAATGGACTTAGTGCACGAATTTCGGCCGCTGATAAATAAATGCGCTGTAGGCCTGGTCTGCTGCCAGCCCCAGGAGCAGCTCCAGCACTGCCGCTCCGTGGTCCTATGGAGAGGCCAAAGCACTGCCAGAAACCACGCTCCGCTGACTGGCATCTGGATCCCTCTGATAACGGGTTGGGATTGGAGCTTATCCTCCGAGCTGGAGGCTTCATCAAGGGGAGGATAAGCAAGACTGGAATCCGTTCCCTGTACCCAACTGGAGGGAAGCCCAAACCTCAGCCCTTGGCTCAGCTGACCTGTGTGCTGGAGCTGGATGCGAGTCTACCTACACAGTGGGGTGGGAGGGAGAGCTGTGAGCATGGATGGGTTTAAATCTGCAGCTCAAACCCCTCAGACTGAGGGTGCAGAAGTGGGTACACGCAGTGCTCCTGGGCTGTGCTAACCCCTTCTGCAATAGGAAGAATAGGCTTTCCTCCTAGTGACACGTCCTAGGATCTAGTGACCCGTGCAGTGCATGAACAGATGGCTTCACCCAGGCACAGGAGAACAGAGCTGGAAATACACCAGGATTCTTTTTATGTCATGGCCCCCAGTTCCTGCTGGGAGGAGCAGCTTTCAAAGAGGACATCTCACACGGCTGTGGGACTCCACTGGGACCAAAAAGGAGCTATGCAGCACAACCTCTACAGTACAGCGTGCTTAGTACAGGGTCACACAGTTTGTTCACGCTTATGGGTGAATTTCCCCCAGTCCCCATGGATCATCCAAAGCCAATGGGAAAACAGGCAGTTGCAGGACAGCCAGCACCAGATGCGTTCCAGGCATTGCACTCCAACACAGCACAGATCTTACAGATCACCCTTCCACCAGTCCAGCTGCAGCAGAAAGCCACATGTATCTGAACTACACTGCTAGCAGTAGAACCAAGTCTATTTTAACACCCAGACCTGCAGCCACAGAATCCCAGCGCCTGGTGCACTTGCAATGCATCTTTGAAGTGTCTTGGCTTTTGAGAAGAGATCTCATGGTCTGGACAGAGTGAGGTGGTGGGAGATGGTGCTGGAGGTGCCTCCATCTCAAACCTCTCCCAAACCCTGCATGCCTGCAGATCAGAGGTGCTGCCCCCAGCCAGCACTCCATCACATCCACTGACCCCAAAGGCATAACAGCCACCTCCTGTGCTCTCCTTCAGCTCTCTCACCCATGCTCACAGAGCTCATGCTGCATCTCAAGAGCACCTCTGCTCCTTCCACAGACCCCCGGGGGGCTGTTAAGTTCCCTCTCCATCATCAGGAGGCCTCTGGGTCCCCTCGAAACCAAAAATACATTTTGATTTTGGCGTAAGCTTCTTATGTCACAAAAGAACCTGCCCAATGTCTCTTACCCTGTTACCAAACATGAAGAGCTCCTATTCTTCCACCTACTCCTCTTGTGTTTACAGCTTTGTTACCCAAACGCTTCCCCTCCCACCTTGATTGTTGATAAACATGGAAATCCATTCTTCTCCCAGCACGGGGAGCAGGGGATCTTTTATCCTCCTTCTGATAAACATTTATAAGCTCCTTATCCTCTTACCAATAACCAAGAGCGTGGCAAATCCTGTATCAGACACACTAGGGTTAGGGTTGTTTGCATTCTACGAGGAGATTCTGTAGAGTGGCAAATAAAAGGCGTATCGTTCTGTTCTTTTATCTGAAACTTCCTTCGAGGAGGGAAGGCAGCGTTGTTAGGAAGTAGATTTAATTGGGTACTATTCAGTATCAGGTTGAGACAAGTTCTGCAGCCTCCCACAAAGAACTTCTGCACTAAGTTGTTCTTACTCGTGGATGAAAGGTCATTGTGCTGACTAGGAAGTTAAATAAACAAAATTAGCATCTGATTTAAGAGACTCCTTATTCCCTCTGGTGTAAATTAGTGTAAAAATTAGCAAGGCACTCCATTGCTTCTGTTTTCCGCGTTTGAAATGCATCAGTTCCTTGAATTTAATGGCGTGAGCGCTTGTTATTTCTTTATTTATGCAATTGCGTACGTATGGGTGGCAAGATGGAAGAAGCCGAGTACATCGGCTACAGAAGTGAGAGTCATTCAAGGTGAGCAAGAGCGGGACAGAAGAGCTCACAGCAGTGCTGACGCACGGATGCTGAAAGGGCGACAACTTAACTTGATGCTCGCAGGTAGAGAAGCATTTTACAAACGCAGCCTGGACTGCAGCCGTGAAACTCAGTAGCACAGAATAACCCAGGGGCAAAGCAAACTTTCACTACCAAGGCAAGCAGGTTTGAAGGTTAGACCATTCCTTATTTCAGTTATATATTAGATATATATAATTCTTAGGTGTTCTCACGTTTAAATCGCTCCAAGTACTTTTGAGACATTGCTGAAAGCAGCTGCTACTGAGATTAAGGTAGAAAACCCCAGTGAATATGTTCCAGAAGGAGGTTCCTGACCAATGGCTCATTAAGAGGCTTCACACCTCTTCTAAACGATCTGTTAATGATTATTGCACCCATCAGTGTTGGAGTTCGATGTCATCAGCTTCCCATTCCGCGCATAACTTTGTGCTGTATCCATGCAAACAGAACTCCTTTCAGGGACAAAGGGGTGAAGAATGAGGCCACAATTTCAGAGAAGGGAAGAACCTCTCAGTAGGATCCAATTGGCAGAGAAGGAGCCCCCGGGCTCGGGTCTCTCCCACAGACAAATACAGAGGGGTTTTCTTCTCCATATGTTCTCCCCAGCACATCACACCCTGTGCTTCAGCAGCAGAGAGGAGGCACAAAGCCACCCATTAAATTAATGGAAGACTGGAAAGAAGTTCCAGAAGTGTTTTTACCAAAATACCTCTGGCAGAAAACTTCAGCGACCGCTCTGCAGCAAAGTGAGGAGCTGTATCTTTGGCCCTCCCAAAGCCACAGCACCTGCACCATATCCACAGGGCCTTTCTACCCTCACGTTCTTGCCAGAAAGAACAAGAGTAACACCCCCACCCACCCGAAGTGAGCCCCAAAACCAGGACTGACTGCAGATATTGCCAAGAAACGTTTGGGTTTTGCCTTTTCTATCCACCTGCACCTCCTTGCACTGAGCCCAGAGAAGAGTTTTCAGAGCCGTAGTGCTGCCTGATGGCAGCACTGCCCAGGGGTGCTCCAACTTACAGCCATGAGCATCCCCAAGGGCAAGGAAGCCAAACCAGCTGCCCCATATGGACCCTGTCCTCAGGCAGCCTCCTCCAGGTGAGGGCTGCACCGACCTCCAGCAAGGTCCTCCTACAGCAGTAATTTTAATCCCACACGCTACTAATTTGGATGTTGATTTTCCACGGTGCAGTTCAAACATATTTCGACTTTAATTGGTAAAACTCAGTCCCCAGACCCCAAAGAGAGGTGCAGCATTTTCAACCAAGCTCATCATTTCGAGCCTGCAACTGCTTGTTAAACCAAAAAGATGTGGAACTGAGAGCAATATGTTAAAGTTAATAGCATGAATATTAATTCCCCGAAGAGTTACGGAATATATCTATTCTACCAACTAAGCAAAGGTAACATTCCTCCAACCCCGTAAGAGAAATACAGGCACTGAAGTAATAGTTTGCATTCCTTACAGAGTCACGTTGAAAACGTGAGCAGAAAGACTGGTTTCATGGCTAAGAAGGGAGCAGCTGCTGCAGCTGAAGGGCTTGCTGCAGGTGAGCTGTGGGACTCAAGTGGGGCAGGCAGGGAGGACAGCTCTTCCTCAAGTTGCTCAGAGCAAGGCTGGGGTTATGGGATTCTTGCTAAGAGCTGTCAGGAACTGGGTAGACCTGAGGGCCAGAGCTGTGGTCAGCATCTCTGTATGTGCTTGTAAGGGGTTGGTGCACATCAGCAGCCAGGCAGGACAGGAGAGGTCTCTGATGAGCAAATATGAATGTTCCTGGAATATGACATGAAGGGCACGGAGCAGGGAGCACAGCATGCATTCATGGACCCAAGCGTTGGAAGTTAAAGCCCTGCTGAAAGCTGCCCAGCTCTTCTCGCTGCAGTGGGCTCAGCATCTTTGGGACTGTATTGCCACAAAAGAAACCCACTTGGGTTTGGCACCTCTTCTCCCAGAGGACCAGGAGAGGAGGTCAGAAGGCATGCAGAAGGAGCGGTTTGGATTTCCAGGCCCAGGCTTGCCCTTTGCAGAGGTAACACACACAGAGCAGGTGCTTCCTTGCTTCAGATCACCCATTCTCCTTGGAGAACCACATCATTTCCCTCTGGCTACAGAGGCAGCATTTGTGAGAATAGCAATTTCCTCAGTCTTGTTAGGCACGCCAGGAAAAGACCATCTTTCACAGAGGCTTTAACACTGGATTAATTTCTGGATACAACTGAGTATAAGCACAGAGATAATGCTCTACAGAAGGAGATCTCTGCAAAAACCAAAGCCCCAGACAGTTCCAGCTGCTCTACACATAGGTGAAGGGTATATCTTCCTAAATGGTGTCCTGCTTCTGGAATCATCCAGCAACCCAGTGTTAGAAGATCCATGTTAAGAACTAACCCAAATTTCCCTTCTTTTGGCAAAAGCAGCAACTCCACTGACTCTGGAACAGCTGGAATATTTTCCAGTTGCCCAGATCACGCTGGGATGTAGCAGCCCTCCCAAAAGGGTCCAGGGCCTCAACCAGGACCTGTCACAGCCATCGTCCTCACTGCCATATCGTTCCTTGCATCATCAGACAAAAGCAACGTTACAGAGGAGGACAAGAGTTCACAGCCCATCACAAAAGGGCCTCTCACAAAAAGGTCAGTAAACCTTGTAGGGGAGAGACAGATTGTGACTGCAGCAGCCACCGTGCATTGCAAAAACAGATTAAAACCACAGCAAAAAATAAAAAGAAATTGAGGAGAAGAGCCATTAAGCATATGTTGGGTACAAACTAATAAACACATAAACAACAACGATTGCCAGTTAACCACAGGCAAGATCTTCCTACAAGCCACAGGTACTGGGTACAAACTGGCAATAATCAGGTTTAATGGGTTTGGTTTACAGTCTCACTGTTTCATAAGTTTTATTCTTTTCTGCTGCATTAGTCAGTAAAATAAAGCCTCTCCGTACTCGCAAATCCATTGGGGTGGAAGAGTCCCAGATGTTACAAGAGTCACATTCAATAGAGGCCCCCAGGGACTGGGGATTTTTGTTCCCTCATAACACTGAGTCTTCAGGCACAGTGTGAAAAGTGCAATAACAAGGATGAAATTTGGATCCAAACCAGACGTGACAACCAACAAAAGTCCAAGGGAAATGAACTCAAATTTCAGCTCCACTCAGACACTTGAAAGCCCTTTGCACAGGGAAAACAACATGAAGCTCCAACCAGAGCAGCAGAGAGGGACTCAAGAGACAACCAAAGAGGAAGGAGCAAAGCTCCTTCAAAGCTCTCAGATACTTTACTCATTGCAGTTTGGTTAATCAAGCACATGCCCACACGTTCAACTTTCAGATTAGGAAGCAAAGAACAATGCCATGACTTACTCATCTCTGTGAAGCCAGGTGCCAGGTAGGTCTTCGCTCCAGTCCAACAGCAAAGCACATAACACGAGGGAGAAGTAACCAAAGCAACTCCATGGAGCCCAGCTCACCACCAAGCAGCTCCTTCCTCCAACCAATTTACCCTTTGCTTCCTGATTTGTCCTCAGACCCTCCCACAGCAGTGAGTGGGGAAGGAATTAATCACATCCTCCTTAAAGAGGCCTGATTAACATTTCCATCACATGCTAACGAGACACTTCCTGGCTTCAATCTGCTTTTCTTCATTACAGCTTTCTGAAGACAAACTTTACACGTTTATGAGAAGCATTAAATGCACAATCATCTAACTACGATTTATGGCCGTCCTGGCTCAGTGAAGTTCGCATAAAGGCTCAGAGTACTGTGGCATGAAGTCTGGAATGGGCTCCTCACGTGTAGGTCTCCATCCACAGCTGTGTCTTAGGTCCCTTGGAGGAGCTCATCACTGTTAAAAAGCAGCAACCAAACCCAGAGACAGCTTGTAGAAGGTAGTGGGGGGAATGTCAGCTTCAAGACATAGCAGCAACTGCTGTGAACCATGGCAAAGCAAGGCTTGAAGCAGAAGCATAGGGCAATCCAACTACTGACCATAACCCCAACAGAGAGAGGAAAAAGGTAGGACTGGGATCTAGGGCAAAATGCAAAAAAATGAGAGAAGCAAGCAAGAAAGAAGACTGAGCAATACGTGAAAAGATGGGAATGGAGGCACATAGAATATTTCTTGCATTTAATCTGAGAGAAGGGTTCCAAGGCTTGAATAAAATGGCCCGAGTCCTGTCAAGAGTTTTGCACTTTCGCTGACTGTAATGCTTATTAGCCTTCGTATTTAGCACATACATTCAGCATCTAGAGTCTCACGCCAATACATAATGCAATAAATACACAAGAAGCTTATTGTAAAAAATACAACACCAGCGCAAATGAAATAGTAATTAGGAACATAATTCAGACAGATTTCAGTTAATACCTATTTACTAGGAGGTGCTAATCTCTCAAATAAATGTCACAGATGTACAAAACGTGCCTCCGTGCTCCCAGCTTCCCTCTGTCAAAACCTGTTCACCAGCTAATAGGAATTGTAAAAGCGGCCCCGTTCTTTGGAGTACGTTGGCAATGGCTGTGGCAGCGTTTGGGAAGTGAAGGGGTGCTGAGATGAACCATAAATCTGCCGCCCCTGGCTGCGCATTCATCACCGCCTTTTCTCGCTCCATCATGTGCAGTAAGGAGTTTTGTCCTGTGGGGCTGCCAGCCTTTGAAGCCAAGCAGTTCATTTTCCCCTTGGAATTCATCTTCTGGACCAGGACACGCTAAAGGTGAGCCTGCATTTGTGATAAAGACTGTGGGACATAAATATTTTACGTTGGTAATGAGATATTTAGCATTGATATACAGCTTAAAGCCCAGCGCAATTCCAGCTTTGTTAATTATAATGAACTATTGTAGGACTCGACTTCATCTGCTCCTTGTAAATCTTGCCGTGCGGGTGTGATGTGCTGGTGGCTTCTTTCCAGGGTGAGGCTGAAGCTCAGCCTGGCAACGTCTGACCAAACATCCAGACCCACGGTGAGGGCAGTGCTGTGTCAGAGCCTTGTCACCCCTCCCAAAGTTGGGGAGCAACTCTGTTCCCGCTCCCAGCCCCACATCTCACACATCCCATTCCAACTTTGCAGAGCCTAAAGCTCACATTCAGGCAGAAGTTTATTCTGCAGATGCTCTATGTGTTGGGATAAAAAATCTACATTTCAAGCAAAGCTCACTTAAACCCCCTGGGTTTGGGTTAATAACAACCTGGGCTTTAATAACAACTCTGAGCCCAGAGCATCCACCTTCAATATTTTCATTTTGTTACCTGCTCAGAATCAGCCAGGATCAGGATCTTTGCCCTGAAATGGGTGTAGGACATGGGAGGAACGGTGAAGAACATGGTTTTGAGTCAATTTGACACTGAGAAATCTCATACTGTTGTCCAAATTAGCTAGCTCTGAATAGAATCATAGAATGGTTTGCGTCGGAAGGGACCTATAAAGATCATCTGCTCCCACTCCCTGCAACGAACAGGGACACCCACAGCTCCATCAGTGGTCAGAGCCCCAGCAGCCTGACCTTGGGTGTCTGCAGGAATGGGGCACCCACCACATCTTAGGGTAAACCGTGCCACTGCTTCACTACCCTTATCGTCAAAAAACTTCTTCCTTATATCCAGTCTACACCTCTCCTCCTTCAGTTTGAAGCATTTCCCCTTGTCCTCCCAAAGCAGACCCTGCTAAGAGTCTGTCCCCTTCTTTCTTACAGCCCCTTTAGATGCTGACAGGCCGCTCTCAGCTCTCCCGGAGCCTTCTCTTCTCCAGGCTGCACAGAATAAATCCTGCCTATGCTGAAGCACTTGGAAATGGAAGATATCAATGATAGGAACAGCATCAAGCTAACAAAGTGATGGAGTGTGAAGGCGGTATTGGGATCTACCATGCAGGAATGGCACAATTCTGCCTTTATTTAGAATTAATGGATACTTGAAAAAGTAGCTTAACGTTTTGTCAGATGCTAAGCATAAATCTGGATAATAATTCACGCTACACTAGACTCTTTATAACAGTAGTTTGCTAAAACAAATTGAATTCAAACCTATATTCATTTACTAACGTAATGCATGGCATATCTGTGAATAATTTTTCATATTCTAAAAAATTCTAGACAGAGGCTTAGCTGGAAAAGGGCCAGCAAATCGAAAATTAATGTACATTAAAGCATATCTGGCACTCTAAGTGCATTTCTTATATGCAACAATAACTACTTTAAGCCCTTTTTTTTTTTTAAGAAAGAGATTATTGTGTAATAGCACAAAGACGTCTAGCTCTGAAAATCCCGGGGTAGAATGAGAGAGATCGGAGCTCCTTGTATTTCAGACTGACGTCGTGCAAATTTAGGAGGAGGGAAAGACCCAAAGCAATTTGGTATTTAGAAGATGCAGTTGAGTTGATAAAAAAACTTGAGGAAAAAGTATGGCTTTTTCTTTCTTTAAGTGATTACTGTGAGTGGAGAGAACGAAATTTCTTTGCTTTTGAAGATGTATTGAAACCTCTGCTCGATCCCCATCTCTCCCTTACACGGAAGCATGACATTTCATTAAAAACAAACAAACAAAGCTATTCCGCTTTTACTCGCTGCCTTGCAAAATTGAAGGAAAACCAATGTTTTTGTAGGAGTAATGGGGAAAAAGAAGTGCTAAATTATTTAAAACTGAGAGCCAGCTTCTACACCGCTTCTGCACAGAAACAAGCATCGCCCTCGTGCAGAAGCAAACGCAGATGAAGTCTCACTGCCATCCGCGTGCTTAGGAAATGAAAGCCTGCCCCTCAACGTGACCTGTTACACAGCCAGGACCGTTTGGATGAGAGTGATGTAATTTATCAGGGTCACCCAAAGCATGAAGGATGGAAGACACCCAGCGGCATCTCGTGTTTTATGATACCACCTCCTACAAAGATTCATATTTCAGAGAGGAGGATCAGCCATCGCACGCCATCCAAAGGCTGCCTTACATTTCACCTCCGTGGCATCCCCTCCAACGCACATTAATATTAATTTCTTCTTCCTCCCTCATCCCAACAATTATGTACTCTGCAGAGGATTTACTGTGACACTTCAGCTGAAGGCAACGTGCATGAACCCCACTCCTGCTGTACAGGAATTAATTATTAGAATTCTTAATTTATTACCAATTAATTTCTTCTAAATTATAGGAGAGGCGACCTGCTGTAGATAACGGTTCCTTTCTAATGCCTTCCTAGAAAATCTCTCCTTAATGAGCCCATTAATTTAATGGCGGCTGGGGCAAATCATCCAGAGAGAACACTTCAGTTGCAATCTGCGTGCCCCACCTTATATTCTTGAGAATGAGGTAAGAAGAAAGCTGAGTTTGTTTGCAATAAATGCTAGTATAAAATATGCCAGTGTATGTATGTATGCAAATAGCTTGATCTAGCATCATTAAACCTCTTAAGGAAATACGGAGTTTGGAAGCCATTTCCCACTTTAGAGTTCAGGCAATGACTGGAGCATCTGCATTAAATGCTTAATGTTCAGCGGAAGTGCAAATCACCATTTAATTAACTTCTTCCATAAAATATGATAGTTTAGCAAAGTGAACACAGATGAATTATCATTATTCGAGAGGATGCTCAATTGTGTTGGTGAATTCCAGAGTTCGCAAAGCTGACAACAGTCAATCAGAGGGTTTGTGGGAGCTAAAACAAAACGCGTTCTTTTATTAAAGGGATCATCTGTTTTTCTTGAAGCTTCACAAATTTCCACTGCAATCACTGCTGTCAGACCCGGGCGTGTGAGCTCACAGTTCCAAACAGAGTAACTACTGCCAACGTGAGGCAAAAAACAGCTTCGTTGAGCAGCCAGTGCCAGCGGCTGGGCGGTCATTGCCTCCTGAGCTGGAGGCCCTGCAGAACACGTTGCTTTGCTTAGAGGTGTCCCCATTCATCTGTGGTCATAATGCTCAAGGGCGTTCACCAGTCTCATTGGTTCCTTGCTGAAACTACAGTTGTGTGTCTAGAAAGGATCCACTTGCATGGATCCGTTTAATCTGATTTTTGCCATATACCACTATGTCACTCATCTACGCTCCTCTACTATCTGTGGAGATGGGGACACTGAGAGCTCTTATATTAAACAGAAATCATGGCGAGTTCTTCTTCGAGATGCCTCTCTCATTCATTCTGTTAATGATAGGTGGATTCTACGTTCTCACTTTATGTGGGATAGCTACAATTTTTTTAATATTAGTTTTTTAATCCTATTATTGCACCGCACACAGGCAGGGATCCAGGCCTGGCAGGACGCTGTCTCATGTCTGGGGAAAGGAGAGCCCAGAGCAGGTTTTCCCACAGGATGTCACAGCAGCGTTCTGTCTAGAGGATGCAGGTGATACGCAGAGCTCAGGTACAGCTGCCACGGCTACAGAGGGGTTTACAAGGCAGCATAATCTGAGCAGGTGGAATATTCCCTGTGGAATAGTGCTCAAAACATGGGGAAAAAAGAACTGTGCAAAGATGACCTGAGGCAGTTCTGACTGTTTGAGAATTGAGGAATGAAGCGGAATGTTTCAAAGTTGGACTTCTATTTTATTTTCCCCTCTTCTGCTAACGATGATCCCATGCTTCATCTCTTGGGTTCTGATCTAACAGCGCCTCTGCTTGCCAGAATCTTTCTTCCCTTTTGATAGATGTTTCCTCGAGACAACCCTTCTCAATATACAAACATATTCCGTTTGAGCAGTCACGAAACCTGTCTTAATGTCTCCAGTCCCTGGTACCAGCGAGCTTGTTCTCTGCTCACACAGAGGTAAATACAGCTGTGCCAAAACCAGCTTAATTTAATGTCACTTCAGCAGTCACTCATCTCTTGCTGTCTGTCAGAAGCCATCTCCTTTGCCTTGAATACTTGCCGTTATCTTCCTATCGATAATTCCTTCATCTATAACAATCTTTGCTTTTTCACCCCGCTCCTTTCAGCAGCCCTCCCCAGTCCTTTCCCCTGCTACAGGCGATACCTACAATGATAGGGTCATGACTACAGCCTCTGAAGACTGAGAACAAGCACTGATCTTCCAGAATAATTGGAATCGTATGCTGCTGACATGCCCATGTGTGTGCACACATGATCGCTGCACACAAGACCACTGCTTCTTGCTGGAGGATATGTCACTGAATTACCATTTGTCATCTTTAGCTGTTTTTTAAAGAGGTGGTTTCTATTGCAAAGAGACAGGAAATTGGCACACGTGGGGGTACCAAAAAGTTTTTCAGATTGGAAATGGGGACAGATGGAAACGGATTTCTATATCTAGAAAATAAATCAAGTGTTACAACCAGTGTGAGTTACAGTTGTGCATTACCTTGTCCAAGACAATCCTGGATGGAGTTTCTGGAGGTACATGAGGCACAGGGACAATCAGCCGTTTGCAGAGGGGATTTACAAGAGCCAGCAGGCTACACAAGCTTCCTACTGCCCAGACTGGTCAACTGAGAATACCAAAATTCAGCCAAGAGCAAGTAAGGGATATCCAGACACAGTGAGCCCACCCTGGTAATGACCATGAGAACAAAGGATGCAAATCAGAATAGAACCAAGTGGGTTTTTTTTCATTTCTCACCAGTTTCAGAGAAGCTCTGAAGATGCCACAAACTCAATCATCTTAGAAGAGCATGAGGGCTTTTATGCGGGTGGCAGTTTATCAATCGATCATCACTTTCATCAACAGCTTTTCATTCCTGGTTCCCATCAATAGGGACATCTTGGAAGGTTCATTCCGATCAGGACAGTCTAATTGGTACTAGAAAGTTCAGTGTTTGAAGATTGTATGATTAGGGAAATGTACAAATTCAATTTCTTTCAACCAGATTCAATTCTAATCTAATCAGAGAGATAGAAAACTCCAGTGTAATAATGACAAAGAAAATGACTTTGTTTCAGGCCATTTAAATGTCCCTTACTGCAAACACTCCAGAAGAAGAGACTGTGTTTAGAGTCAGAGACAGGGTATTTGCTCTGAATTCAAGAGCAAATGGGCCATTTTCTGTGTCTAAATTAACATTCTCTCTTTTTGAGAGAGAGAGAGAGAGAGAGAGAGAGACACCACCTAAGTCAAATGAGCATTTGTGACATTTAATAAAGCAATTATATCTAAAGGCTAGAGGCCTGAGATAGAATAGACTGGCTAATGTTGTCTTGGAAAAGTCTTTCAATAAAGGAACGGTGCTCCTCTGCAGGCTTCCAATGACCTTGAACAGATTAAAACCGGTAGTGGGAAGCACTGTCCATCAGCACTGTTTAAGTCAAAGCCAGATCTGAACAAAAGCCAGTTATTATGTATTTCTAGGGGTGTATTTCAAAAGAGCCTAAGGGACAGAGGAACCTTCCTGGCCAACCTGCAGCCCCGTAGTGCCTACATCACCTCTTGGCATGCACTTGGCTGGCCTGCTTGGTACTGACAGAGGCAACATGGTAGTGCTGCAAGGTCATGGGGGCTTTTATAGTTGGCAGGGAGACCAATTCACGATGGCAGACTGCTGCAGCCACCTGAGCCAGCTTGAAATGAGCTTAGCTCGATCTACATGAGCTTCGCTTGCTCCTTTCTGTTTCATGATGACTCAATCCTGACACTGAGCAGTTTGAAAACTTTGAAGACGGACGCTCAAAGCATACTGAGCATCTTGAAAATGTTACTGTTGTTATTACAGCAGTGCCTGGAGTGTCTGAGCAGGGATCAGGGCCACACAAGCGTAAGGAGGATGCTTATCTGGAGGCAGGATTTTGCAAAAGCAATCCACTCGGTCTAGCTGCTCTCTAGGAAGCACAAAGAAATTCCTTCCAAACACCATGTCAGCAGAGCAGCATCTATGCTGAGAGCTCTTGGAGTGTCTCACCAGCCACTCGTGCTTGACTCAACAACAATAAAAATCAAGGAGGGACCAAACTACAAGATCACGTTTGAGAAACTCAGCATACAAGTGGCTCAGAGGCAGCTGATAAATCAGTGGCACAGCTGGAAATAAACTCCAGGAGCCTTGGCTGTACAACCACTCTTCCCTTGATGTGACACCAGTTATTGTTAGAGCTGTGAAATTCCTTTTGCTGGCCTCAGAAGCAGCAGCTCATTTACTCATAGCACATTCAGCCCAAATGATCCTGCATCGCTTCAGAGCAGTCTCATCACAATGCACCTTGGCATCAACTGGAAATAACTATATGCATTGTCTTGAGCTGGTGTGCAGCCAGAGTCAGCCGAGCATTTCTTTATACATTTTAAAGGTTGGGGTTTTTTTTGTGCTTGTGAGAGGATCTGGATTGACAGGTCTGGAGGTTGAAGTCCTTAATTTAGAAGCAAAACAGGGGCAGAATAGTTATAATACGAGCTTTAGTTCCATTCTAGAGTTCTGTTGTCCTCAAATTTGTGCTGAATGGAACAATGCAAAGTATGGGAAAAATTTTCCTTTACTTTCTGGGCCTATCCAACTTCCAGAAGGTTGGCTAATAGGAAGCTTGCTGTTTTTGCTGGTGATACCGAGGTTTGATTTCAACCCAGTTGTTATCAGCTGAGCCTTCAGTCACAAACATCTATTACTGCACTCTCTTTTTTCAACTAATAAAAACCCTGGTTGATGATAATGACCCAGCTGCAATCAGCTCAGTGCTTCATCTCTGCACAACAAAGCCAACGTATTACTCCTCTCAGCCCAGCCTTGCTCACAGCAGCTTGCTGACCAACCTCCAAGACCTGAGCCTTAGCACAAGCCGTCTTGCTCCAACAGCCTCAAAGGCAAAAGGACAAAGCCAGGCACCTGTGTGACAGCAGTCAAGCCAAAGCCTTGAGGTGTGTCATGTGATGAAGATTTGGCCATTGCACAAAAGCTTTCCTTCGGACAAGCAGCAGCGAGGCTCAAAAACTGGCAAAATGGGACAAGAATGCATCTAAATGACAATGAGCACCTCTGACTAAATGTCAGATTTCAGAGAGTGACCCCTGAATATCCCACTGCACTACTTGGAAACCAGTGGCCCTAACAAGGTGCTGTGTGAATGCACAGAAGTGTTGCCTCTGTCGTTAGCAACTCCCATTTTAATGCCAAACCTTGGCCAAAAAAGGCTTTCCTCAGGTGATCCTGTCTCTTGTTCCACGTCTTGTTGTTTCATTCCCTTCATTCCCTCCCCAGCCTGGGTACCACATGCACCACCAGAGACCCTTCAGCAACTGAATCCAGCCTAAACGGATCCAGTGAGGAGTCTCTGGAGGGATTTTGTGCTGTTTCTATTGAATTGAATGAAGATTTTCTAGAAAATACCCTGATCAGTGCTACAGAATAGCACCTCCCAGCCAGAGAGTAACTTAAATCAATAAATACTGCCATCACCCAACCACACTACAGAACATTTCAGAAGAGAAGGTGGACCGAAACTTATAAATCTATTGACCCACAAAAGAAACCAGATAATCTGTGCGTTTGATATTGTCAGCTAGATCGTATTCCATTCAATTATTTGTTAATAAACACAGGCCTCACTGCTGTAATTTAATGCTCCCAAACTGTAGATACGTGTAGGCGCTCCCTGTGCTTCAAATCCTTAAATTATTATTTTTTGATTATATGGATTCCAATGCCCCAGTACCATTTTCAGCAGCGGTTTTCATAAGCCTCATTTGCATGTTGGTTTTTTGTAGTAATTATCAGTAAAAGGTCAAATATTTGCTTTATCTATATAATTCAATTTTAGAAATGCCTTTGGGATTCAAATTAACTCCCTTGTAATATCTTCATTGAAAAAGAAGATTAATTATGCTTACAAGAAACCTAATTTGGCTTATCAGACCTTTAATGTTACAGGGATCGTTAATGCATTTAAATTTAGGATTAGTAGAGTGATCTGGTTCCATTATTTTGGTGACTTTAATATTTGTCATTATTTTTATGCATACAGTTCCTTTTCCCTAAAGTGAAATTATAATGTCTATTATAAAGGAAATAAACATTATATATTGACCTTAGTAATTATGCATCTGCTTTTTAAGAGTGCATAAAAGATGTTTTTGTGACTCACATATAAATTCAGCACTCAGGCGCTAAATGGACTCCTGGTAATGCTGCCAAGATCCTCAGCATGGGAGGATGTGAAAGAGCCATGGGGCCAGGTTCATGTTGGCATCACAGTGAGGACCCTGGGAAGCAAGAATGGAGACCCAGAAGTCAGCTCATTTCTCCCACCAGTTTTCCTCCCATCCAGACATGCTCTGCTCAGCCCACAGATCTGGTTCCTGGGTAGCTGCAGGGCTTAACCCATCTGGAGGCACAGGGAAGAACTGGGAGTGCTCCAAAGCTACTATTCCCATACAAACCTCCACCTGCATTAATAACCACATCCCAGTGCTTTTCTACCTGTCTCCTCTCTCTGTTAGCAATGCCATGCTTGTTGGCATGGGATTCGATTATTCATGCCATGCTGATTGCTGGGATTTTGGGTTATTTATGCCAGGCTAATTGCTGTGGTATCGCAGCATTCATGCTAAGCTAATCACCGTGGTATTGGATTATTTATACTGAGCACACTGCTGTGGTATTGGGTTATTTATGTTGAGCTCATTGCTGAGGTATTGCGTTATTTATGCAGCGCTCGTAGCTGAGGTATCGAGCTATTTATCTTGTGCTTATCCCTGTGATATCTGATTATACTGATTAAACAAGTTGCTCCTTTTGGTGGGTGATTCCATTGTCTGATCCAGTATCAGAGAGAAAAAATGTCTCTGCTCTTCAGATCAGCTTCACAGTATGCTTTCCTTTTGGCTGGCTTCCTGTGAAACACCCTGTTAGCACGACTCCAGCATGCACCTCAGATTTAGGGTCTCCAGGAAGCTGAACCTTTCCACTGCATAGAACCTTCTAAGCGTGCTGTGTAAGGTCATCTAGCTCTGAAATTCAATTTTTGCCAGCTCCATAGAATCTCAGAGTATCTCGAGCTGGAAGGGACCTACAGGGGTCATTGAGCACAACCCCTGGAGCCTGTGCCATGCCCACCACCCTCTAGGGCAGAGCCTTTCCCCATCCCACACTTGATCCTCCCCTGACACAGCTTCACACCGTTCCCTCGGGTCCCTTTGCTCCAAACCCATCCCTGTTGATCTGAATGGCATTCCTGTTTCCTGCAGTTTGCAGGAAGAGCCCAGCAAGCAAACCAGTTGCTCTTGGAATTTGCTGCTTGACCTTTGGGTGACTGATATTGGACACGGAACAAGGCCTGTCACCCTTGTAGCACCTGACTCCAGTGATCACTGAGAAGTGAGATAATTTCAGCTTGTAAAATGGAAGGACATCCACGTGCAATGGAGGTATGTGATGCATTGACCCCTTTAGTGCTTGAGAAGAAAATGTAGTCAGCTATCTTACATTGCATAATGACTACTTGTATTGCATACTGGAGACAATACAATATATTAATCTGTGAGTTTAGCTGTAACACGCATATCATCACATAACTTTGTAGTGCCCCAGTGCAGCTCTGGGAATGAATGCTCATCTGCTTTCAGTGCCAGATCCACCGTATCCAACATCTTCAGCCCCACTAGCCCTTGTGTAATGATGGCATTACACATTCTCTTTTAAGTCATGATCCTGAGAGTGACCAAATCTTTACACACTGGTGTGAGCAGGGGCATTTGACATGGTTATTTTTCCCCCTCCAGCTCTGCCAACACAGCAGAAGGGAAAAGCACATCATTTGCAGTTCCAGGAGCAGGGAATGCTCTTTCTCCAGAACTTTTATTTACTTGTGAGAGTGCAACAGCAGCAGAGTTTGTGCCATGCAGCAGATATCTGTGCTTAGAAGATGCTTTATCTAGCCCTAGCCCAGGAGAATCGAAGCTTAAATCACTTCTACCCTTAGGCCACTGAACTGGTCCTGGGTGTCTACGCATGCTGGCAGGAGCTGCTCTCTGCACTGCTGCCCTCTCGTTGGCTTTGACTCATTGACCATCCTCACCTGGATGCCAAACTTTGGAAAGAAGTGAACTTCATCCCTAATCCATGTGCCCAAGGTCAGGCAGAAGGACTGGGTCCCTGTGTTGCTCAGCCTCCCCTGCCCCTTATCTCCTGCCTGTTGTTGGAGCCCGAGCTGTGTCTGCTGCTCCTCTGCTGGCTGCGTGCAAATAAAGACAATCACCATAGCAGTGCCCTGTTCCTTTAAATTGCTTCCAGGATTTTTGTGCATCAGTGACTCAGTACTACGTTACAATACAGCAAACTTTAAAGGTGCTTAATACATTAAAAAAAAAAAAAAGATAATTGCAAAAAATAAGCACTGATGTTAGCTTAGGAGGAAATCTTTTAAAGTGTTTTTGTTTTGCTAACAGAATGCTGCTATGTATTATTCATTATGGCTTCTGAGATTTAATTATTATTAGTGCAACTGATGATTGCTAGGAAAATAAACTGCAGCAGAAGGTGTCCGTCATTGGGTGAAGGGCATATATATGGTGTATAACTTGCTACTCCTATTTGCATTGGTCTCATCAGTTGCTCACAGTGTGACTCCTTGCTGGGGAGTGAGGAGACACACTTGTCCCACTGCTCTGTCCCATCCTCTCCCCACATGCCTTGCTGCAGCATAGGGCTGAGGGTGAGCAAACCCTGGCCATCCCTGCCTTGTTGCCCATGCTATGTCTGTATCTGGGGTTCCTTGGCTGCTGCCCACCCCACCCGTGTCCAGCTGCAGTGCTGGGGCTCTTGAAGCATATACTGTTATTCCATCAGGAGCAAGCCCTGCTATTGAATGGTGGCTTGAGGCAAACATGGGGAAGCTGCTGGAGTGAGTTTAGGAGGAAATCTTGATCCAGCAGCAAGCAATGCCTTTCAGCATGCTCTAAACAAGACACTGAGCCTCACAGGCAGAGCATTCAAAGGCACTGCCGTTTCACAGTCTCTCCCAGCCTCAATCACCGTGATTCACAGATGATTGGTATTTTCCTCACTGTACTTCAGTGTAATGCAATCACACGTAACTCGGTTCAGCCCTGCACAGTACATTATCCCTTATCACACCAGCCACACAAATGACATCCTGCAGAATTTCCTGGGATTAAATAGAACAGGGCCATGGACGCTTGTGCCAAGAACACAAGCTCTGGTGGGGAGGGAGTGGGCTACACACCTTTAGCCCCCTCTGCTCTGCTGCAGTTCTGCACCCGCCCTCTCTCATCCCAAGTCCTCTATAGAACTTGGAACCCCTCCATGACACGTAATTAGCCGGTGACCTGGAAGTCTCATTAATTCCCCCTTGATGTTGCATGGCCTCTCTGAGATTCCAGAACCCCTTGTGATCTCCGTGCAACAGTTTTGTCAAAAATGCTGAAGATACATTGTCTTTCCATTTCAAAGCTCTGATGCCCTTGGCACCATGTTTCAGGCCCTCATCAGAGTCCAGAGAGAGCAGCAGGAGAACAGATTTAAACTCAGTCTCTGTCCATTCAGTCCTATATGACCTTGCTAAATCACTTGTCACTAGATGCTTTGAAGATCTAGTTTCTCCACCTGCTCCATTAGAAGGGAGCCAGTTCCATCAGGCTGAGCACGCTGGAGTTCATGAGCAACTTGAACGTAAGTGGGGACTGAGTAAGGACTGGAACAGTGTGAGCACTCTGTGCTTTGAGTATCTGCATGCATACTGGGCAGCACTGCCACAGATGAAGCTCCTGGGCTCGGTGTTTCCTTCTACACAGCACTCTTGGTCAGCCCTCTTCTTATGCTCCCTGTATCTTTCAGGTAATCCCATAGAATCATGGAATGGTTTAGGTTGGAGGATACTTTAAAGATCACATAGTTCCAACCCCCATGCCATGGCAGGGTTGCCAACTGCTGGATCAGGCTGCCCAGGATCCCATCCAACCTGGCCTTGAACGCCTCCAGAGCTGGGGCACCCACAACATCTCTGGGCAGCGTGTTCCAGCACTTCACCACCCTCTGAGTAAAAAGTTTCTCTAATCTAATGTAGATATACCCTCTTTTAGTTTAAAGCCATTCCCCCTTGCCCTATCACTAATATCATGTTCTGTGAGATCCATTGCCTCTCCTACAATGCTCATTTCTTCATAAAGATATCATAGAATCACACAGATTGGAAAAGACCTCTAAGATCACCCAATCCACCCCGATTCACCCCACTGTGCCCAATGACACATCCCTCAGTGCTACATCTCCATGGATGGTGACCTCCCCGCTCCCTGGGCAGCTGTGCCAGTGCATCACCGCTCTGAGAAGAAACATTCCCCAGTACCCAACCTGAACCATCCCAGTTCTCACAGACCAAGAGGCAGCTGAGAGACACGTACCCCATGATGGGTGTGCATGTTAATGGGTTCAGGTGTGTGCAATCACTACCACAGAGACCGAACAACATTCAGTGAAATCAAGAGGTCTACACAGCTCCAGAGAAGGGAAGAGTGCTCTGCTAACATGCTTCTCCTCTGTAGCTCCTGTGGTGAGGTGATGGCTTTAGCTGCACAGAAACACATCAAAAGGGAAAAAGCAGGAAAGACACCAACAGAAGAAATCATGGGACAGCTGGACCGAACCAGGTATCCATCAGGGAGGTGGGATGCAGAAGAGTTTGATGTCCTTGATTTGCAGTAGATGACCTGAACAGAAAGGCATACTGAAATCCTAACCTTACAGCATCCTCGTGCAGTACGTGGTGTGATGTTATTTGCATGGTGGGATTATGGAGAAGAGTTCTCAGTTATTAACATCCCAGCTCCTATACACAGACGACACTGATTGTCCCACTTCCCTTTTGGCCCAAATATTTTGCCCAGTCTTCCCCTCCGTGCTTTATGTACATTGCAGGGCTGCTGTCTTTAGCCTCCCTAGTGGCAGCATAAAACTTTACTGGATTTTCCATCGCCCTTCTACACACAGAACAACTGCCGTCTTCAGCACAGACGGAATGAAGAACTCAAGATTTAGCCCAGCAGTTTTCTAATCTGCTTCTGGGGCCATTTAGAGAGAAAGGCAGCAGATAAATACACAGTGGTTGGCTGAGGGCAGCGATGGATGGCTCCAGCTCATAACTCAGTGTCACTGCATCGCGGTGAGGAGCTGCTCATCCTTGGAGCCGTGACGTCAGATGCTTTTGATGGGACTCGCGTGTTTAAAGGCTGGAGCTGATCTCATAAAACAGATGAGCAAAGTGCCGGGCATTTACACTCAGATTGTTGAAAGCATATGGTCATGGGGCCGTGGAGGGTGTTTCTCTGATTCTAAAGCAAAAATATGCATTGCATCTAAATTGACACTGGAAACTGACCCGAACGTGGTATTAGAGAAGATTAAATTAACCCCCAGCAATAGCTCCATATTACAAAAATGGTTAGATCTTAATAAATTGAAA
>JANHGO010006845.1:0-20812 GCA_024606505.1 Aquila spilogaster
CCCTTGAGGGACACCGCTCGTTACCGGCCTCCACCTGGACATAGAGCCATTGATCACCACCCTCTGTCTGCGGCCTTGTGATCTATCAAAACGTTGCCTTCAGCTGACCCAGATGTATCCGAAGAGCTGGTCATTCAAGCAAGGGAAATAGCATTGTCTGACATGACTAGTAGCTAAAGAGCTCCTTGCCAATAACAGTAGATGCTGGTGTATGCTCATGCCATCAGGTTCCTAGCTCATCTACTTCTGGAACGGAGTTCATACCTGTGTTCTCAATGGCTTGATAGGAAATTCTCCTTTGAGGAAAGACAGGAGGCAGGCATGAGCTTTCTTAAGGAAATCAGTTGGCAGCAGAGTTCAGACACTGATCTCAAAGTGTGAAGAAGTTCCAGGAGGAAAGCAGGCACATTGAACAGGCATAGGCCTGGAAAATTAATTTTATTGGGTAAGAAGATAAATATGGTACCTAAGAGCTATCTATAAAGTGTTTCCTCCAATTATTTAGTACCTTTCTTTTAGCATCATGCACTCTCTCTTCCCCTCCCACCAGTGTTTGCTAGGAAACATCCAAAGTCTGAAGGCATTTGTCATGAAAGTGGTATGTAAAAAGCAGGCTGCCATGGTATCCAGTATGTGTCAACAGATCTCTCTTTCAAATTCTTTGTAAACAGCTTGACTTGGTGGCTTCCAGGTCAGCATTTTTTGTTGCTGTTGTTGCTTTTCCAAGTATTTAGTATCTTGTCCATTTCCTTTTCCGTGTCTCCTGATACTTCATCGTTCTTTGACTTTTATTAGCCATGTGAAGAACAGTTTGGAGGAATCACTACATCATTCCTGACCTCTTCTCCTTCCTCTCTGGAGGGACATCCTGCGCATCTACTGCTCCTCTTTGTCATCTGCAGTCATGCCAGACTCATGCCCAGACTCTGCTCCTTGCTTAGCTCTGTTTCTGATCGGAAGAGGACCACCTCCTTATTTGTTGAACTCTCTCAGATGAGAATAAGAGCATTACAGAACACATGGTGAATGACTGTCCATGACCTGAAAAATTCATCATTCAGACGGGCTAAGGATGTGTTTTTACTGTTATAGAGTGAAGCTATGACTCAAAGAGTTAATGTGTGTGATCCCATGGTTGTAAGAACAGTCACAATCACAGAAACAGACTTAGTCTGTCTCTCTGATGGTGGCTTATGCTAAACACACCATTTTTGACAACACCATTGGACCGAAAATGCAGTGCTGGGCTGTTGCTATGACCCATATGATAAAAAAATAACACATTAAGTGGAGTTCTCCAGCTGATTCGATCTTTCGGCCATATTCAAAATCTGGAAAGCATTTCACCTGTATCCTACCTGTCAAAATGTACTCCTGTATCTGAAGTTTGTGAGAAAAATTGATCACAAAACTCAATTGGCCTGAAATGTTTTTGACACCCATTTAATGGCAAGATGAATGACACTCTGGTTCCCACTGTTGAATACACAGAGCTTACGATGACCAGCATGGGTGAAGATGGCAGGGAGGAGAAAAGCAGGGCTGCTCTGTGAGGCCACAAAAAGCCAGGAGCTAAGGACAAGCACAGCTTGGGCTGGGGATGCTTTCACTGAGCTCAAACAGAATGTTGGGACCAGGGAGCAGAGGACTGAGATCCCAGGTGAAGTGGCTGCTGCTGCACTTTAGTCCCGTTAGTGCACTCATAGCCCTGACAGAGATGCACATTATAGAGATGCAATGTCTCCCATCCCATATGACCTCTTGTCATGCTGGAAAATGCTGACAAACCTGTGACTAGAACTTACATCTTTGATTTATCATTAAATCACAGCTATCGTCTCTGTCAAGCAGGATATCTGACAGAGGAGTTCCATAAAGACTCTTTGCTTTCGATTTTAATCCAAAATGTTAATGCTTGCTATGTTTATTTGTTATTTTTGAAATAGATATCGCTGAATAAAAAACTGAGTTTCCTTTTCTGCATCATTTCACCTTATTAAATCAACTCAAGAGCTGCTATGGAAAAGAACACCAGTGAAATCCCAGGAGATATACAGTACTATGTTATTTCACCTCTCTGGACAAAATTATGGCTATCACTGCATTTCTGCTTTCCAACCTATTGTCCATTTTCAAGAAAAGATGTTGATGAATCAGAGATATTTTAACACAGAACTGAGCACATCTTGTTTCTCAGAAGAAAACAAAGGGATGATGTGGTTACAATTTACAAGGGCATATGAATAAATAATGTATTGACTGCAGACTTGGCACGTGTAAAGGGTCTAAGTTAGAATCATCACTACTGTCAGGGGAGTACAAGTGAAATTCGTCTCTTCCTAGCACAAATATCTAAAACCAGGTCAAAGGATTTTTCTGCCTTTAAATATAAAAGAGGAAATTAAAGCTTGAGTTGGAGAGTTGCTGGAGGTAGATTACTATCCTACACTGAAAGTGATGCTTAATTGTTCCTATTTTTACAGGTATGTTTGCCATTAGTTCTATTCAAATTATTGCAAAAATGACCCTGTTACTGAAATAGAAATCAAGGAGTAACGTTAGTGGTCTATGTCAATCAAATGAAAGAAGCACTTACAGAAGGCAAAACCTTCCTGGGAGTATGTCATCCCTTTTAGATTTTCCACCTTCTTGACCTGGCAAAATAGGGTAAGGAACAGATACTCAAAATGTGATAAGAAGAAAACCCAAATGAACTACATCATTTTAATACCTAAACTACTGCTTTTATATAATCAACAGCAATTAAGAGGTATGTATCTCACAATACCCTCTTTAATTAGCTGAACACAAGCTTTTGTGTATTTATATCCCTTTCTCTCTGGAAGGAAATCCTGCATATCTATTGCTCCTCTCTGTCATCTACAATCACACTATACACCTGCCCATACTCCTCTGCTTTAACATCACCATTAGGTCACCATAACCTTACAAACCACGAACGTTCTCCCTGTTAAAACTGCCTTGGTTCACAAATGACTTGGGAAGATTTCCTCATCACACAGTGCCAGAACATCCTCATTTACCCCATCTCAACACATGCCAGGCCAACAAATTTACACATCAGATAGCTTTCCTGCCTTGTTATCCAATTAACAAAAAACAGATGCCTTCTCCAGTGCCAAATGCAAATTGTTTCCCACATCCCATTATGCCAGCGAGCATCACTTCCAACCCACTGGGATCTAAAGTGTATTAATTAGATGGGGAGGAGATGTTCATACAGCTCATCTCTGCTTTGGGAACCTTAGAGAATCCAGAAATAATTCTTCATTCCAGCGACATATCTGAAATTTATACAGTCACTTAACCCCCCCCAACTCAAACCTAATAATTTAAGACACGTTTTACCATCCCTTTAGTAACTTGTATTTTAAATATCTATTTAGACAAGCATGATAAGAGATAACACTTTCAATTTTCAAAACCTTTTCCTTAAATAACCTCGTTGTAAAACTCTAAATGCTGTTAATGCTTAGGAGGCAGTTAGTAGGAGCCAGAAATTTCACTGAAGTGGAAAAGGAGCGACTGTTTTCATGGTTTGGATACTTTAATATTGTGGATATGCATTTTAAGCTAAAAGACACCTTTGGGATATGTTGGTCTAAACAGAAAAAATAACAATATCAGGAAAGTCAGCAAAAAATAAAGCAAACACAGACCAGCAATCTGGAAGACATTGCAGAGAATCAGAGTAAAGGAGGACTGGAAAGAAACTCAAAAATTCATCAGGATGAAATGCTCCTGATGGATTTTTTTTGCCTTCTACAACTAACTGCCAATACTTAGTCCTCTTCCCAATTGCCACTGAAGTTCTTCTTTCACACTATCACTAAAAAACTGAGCCTTTTATCTTACCTGAGTTTTGAGAGGTGCTTTCCAAATGTGTGACCTTCCCTGTTCTTAGCAGACAGAGGGGGCAGTTTGCTGCTCTCCTTTTCATAGGAACAACAGACACTGACACAGTGTTTTGTACTCATTCTTTCTTCCTAGGCTGTTTCTCTGAAGTCATGTAAACTAGACCATAAGTTGTTTGGGATTGCAGTGGACAGACACGGATAGCAAAATTCACATAAGCTCTCAACAGCGTCTTGGGGACAAATCAAACTTTCCTCTGAGTTTCATTCCCATCTTTTGCATATACATTACATATTTGTGTTGTGCCCAAATAAAAAATCAAACAGCATGGCATTTCATTAATAATTTGGCTTTTAAACACTCTTTCAGAGCAAGATAGGACTATCTGGATGAATATACAGAGTCTCTCCTAGATGAGTTAAAATCTGACAATTAGGTATCTCTGTCTGAGCTGGACACCCATGTATCTCTTTAGACATCAGAGAAGAAGAGAAATTCAGTGATTCATGTGACTTATTCTAGATGCCTGTTTTAGGTCCATTACCAATTGCTTTCTGAGATTTCCTTCAGGAACCCTGAAGCTCCACCTTATACATCTAAGAATTCATCATCTGATAATATTTTTCCTTTCTTCTTCTATCAGTTAGTGGAGTTTAGAGGGTGATTTTTCTTATCCTACAGCAGATATCTGTGGGCTCAACTGTAGGCTCCATTAGCTTAGAAGTTTACCTTCCCCAAAATCATTTCCCTAGATACTCTCTATATCTTACCCAATTTTAAGCATCTTGATGTATCATACCTGGAAGATCTTGGGTCAGCCTGTACTCCCTGGTGCACAGTGTAGGTTTTCATAACATATTACAAGTCATCTCTGTGCAAATATCCACGCAAAATAGCACTGCTCTCGAAGAAAATCTTTGGCCAGGAATGCTGAAAGATATATGAGTTTTGCAATGGAGCTGAGAGACTGCCAAAAGGATGATCTGAGCATGGAGAAATTTTTCTTTGTATTTTTGGTTCTTTGCTTGCCTAAGGTAGTTGTTTTTGGAAAAGTATTCTTTGAGGAAAGAAAACTGCCTGGAATTCAGTCACAAACAGGAAAACCATAGTGAGGAAAGTGAGAAGTTGTTCACATGGATGTTAGAAATGCTGCCACCAAAGGCCATTCTTGGGGAATTAAGAAATGACCACACGATGTGAGAGCCAATTCAACTTGGGAAGCTAACACTCCCTTCAGAGCCTTTCAAACATGGAAACAGAATTAAATCCAATAGCGTTTCAGACTGTTGGATTAAAACCTGCCTTTGAGGAACAGTATGGCTGCGGGATGCTGAAATGTGCTAGGGCTCATGAAGCCTTGTACGTATTCCCTGTTTTGTAACTAGGCAGCAGTGGCTTAGGAACCGTGGATGGGTGTGGGTGCCCTGATATCCCCATTAATGTAATAATGTCCTACTGAAAGGCACAGAAATTGGAGCAGAGCTGCTGCTATTGTACTCCAGGGCTTTGAGTGCCTCAGCACCATCCTGAGAATCTCCTGAGGTTTGGCCCACACTGCAAACTAAGACAATTTTGTTGCCTAAACCCCTTCAGGGTCAAGGACGTATCGATATAATAGTTCTTATGCCAGAGGTGAAGGAGCAGATGTCACGTGCACACAAGGCACAATGTGCACAACTGGGCTCTGTCCCATAATCTGCAGACGAACTCTTAAGATTTTGGAAACCCTCCCAGTTTCTAAGCTGTATGCTGGGAGTAGCTCATTGATGTGAGTAAAGTCATCCAGTTACCTAAATGTGGGTCTCTGTGACAGAGGAAAGGGTGCTCGATTAGGTTGTCTGGTGGGCTCTCTCTCACAGCTCACCTAGAAGACATACTTTCCACTTCAGCATCAGCCACAGCATCTCTGGGCCACTCATGTCTCTACTTGTTTTGCTTGTCCGATTACAAGTGCCTCACAAAATTGTAAGGAGAAAGGGTTTGTCTGTGTGTGTAAGTGCTCAAGGCTGAAAGCACCAAGGTCTAATCTTGACTTATGCTCTGATGTAATAGAAATAAATTGGTGGGATGCCTTTATTTTTTAGGAAAGTTTACAACTCTCCTCCTGTAAGTAATGAAAACAGTCCGTAAGAGAGATAAGGCCCCTGATCCTCTCTTCCTCTGCTCTTTAAGCCCTGTACAAACTGATAAGAGAAGCAGAAATGAAGCTGATAAATGATCAGGCTGGTGCAAGGTGAGGACTGCAGTGCAGAGGAAGACCACAACAGGCTCCCTATACCCAGAAAGGCATTTGTCTTAGTATCATAAATTGCCTGAGTTGGAAGGGACCCTTAAGGACCATCTGGTCCAACTCCTCTGCAATGAACAGGGGCACCCACAGCTCCATCAGATGCTCAGAGCCCCATCCATCCTGACCTTGAATGTCTCCAGGGACAGGACTTCCACATCTCTGGCCAACCTGAGCCAGAGCTTCACCACCCTTACCTTCTGCTTGCTCTTGAAAGGACGACTTTCACTGCAGCTGAAAGCTGAAGATGATGAATATGTAGGATAAACTGTCGTGCTAAACAAATTCCCACAGCGCGCGACAGGATTTTGCCTGCGAGGAGACTGGAGGGCTGAATCAGTGGCAAGAGATAAACTTGTCAACTTTGCAGCTGATACGCAAGAGGGTCACCTCACCCAGGGGAAGTTCAAATAAACAAGCGGTGTCCAGGGCTACAGCAAAATCAACAGTTACTCATAGGCAGTTCTTCCAAAAAGAACATCGTAAAAGCAGGTTCAGCTAAGCCAGTCACCGGAGAGCACAAACTAACAGCTCCCTTCAGATGTGTAAAGTCTCCCAGGTTACATGTGAGACTCACCATGGCTGGCTTCAGCATCTCCTGCAGTCACAGAGCAGCCACCCTCTTGGTGCAAGCCTCAGTGCACTGGGTCAGCTCTAACCTTGATCCACAGACCAACCACGTCCAGAACACCTACTTGGGAAGCTGGAAAAGGGTGAGAGCATTACGAAGTAATAGGAAGTGAGAAGAGCTCACTGAGGACCTCCTGCCCAAGAGAACCCCTATGGCATTGCACTCTCAAGACCCTTAACTGTGCTGCTGCCCCATTGAGTGATGCAATGTCACAAGCCCTTCCTCAGCACATCACCAAAAATACAACTTGAAACATATTTCTCCACACCTGTGTAAAGACAGGGCCATGCCTGGAGAGTCTCCTGCCTTCAACATGGCATGGAAATGTAGAGACAGGTAATTTGGAGCAGCATTGCTGAGCAATGACCTATAAGAACAGCCTGCTAAGACCTGTCATGTGAGGCTAGGATGCTGATGCTAATGGAAAAGGGAAATGAACCCAGCCTGGAATCAAGAAAGAGCATGCTAACAAGCTGTTAGACTAATGAGACAGTGTTTTTTTTGTAAGCATCCAGGAATTATGGATCTCACTGTAGCATATTTGAAGGCTACGTCCTATGCATTAAGTTACTCATGAATGGGAAGGTCCCTTAATACAAAACTATGACCTAGGCAGACCACAGGAAGTTTTTGTGGCTCTCTGTAGGAGGTAGATCATGTGTGGCCACCTTGTTTTGGGCAACCTCCAATAGAACCAGGTGTCTTCTGGGCCATGGATTGGTCACAAGAATTTGCCAGGTTCTACGGCAGATGGAAGCTCTTAGTTAAGTGTAAGTACAGAGTAAGAAACCTTGAGCACGGCAGAGAAATGGAAGGTTATGGGTGATGGAGCACTGGAACAGGCTGCCCAGAGAGGTTGTGGAGTCTCCTTGTCTGGAGATGTTCAACACCCGCCTGGACGCCTACCTGTGCAACCTGGTCTAGGAAGCCTGCTTTGGCAGGGGGGTTGGACTAGATGATCTCTGGAGGTCCCTTCCAACCCCTACAATTCTGTGATTCTGTGATTCTGTATCACCTGTAAGAAGGCTCTAAATACTGTTTCTCATCTTTCATGCAAGAAAGGAAAATGGGACCCAAACAAAACTAGGAAGCAGGGCCAGAAAAAAAAGCTCTACTAATGGGTAGGTACAAAGGGTTAGCTTTCAAATCGAATGCATGCATCAAGCTGGGATGTGCTGGCATCTATGCTGGCTCTGATGTGGTATTCGCACTTCCCCACAGGACAAGGTTGGTGGAAGAGGAAAGGATCCCTTGTGGAGCACATGAAGCTGTTCTGGATTGCTAACCATGTCCCGAAACAGGATTAAAATTCAAACAACCTTGATGTGTTGTAGGATACCCTGTTAATAAATAAATAGCAGAATGAATGAACGAATGGATTAATTGCAGTGGGCTGTAATTTAACAGGGACACATGCAAGGAAACACTCATCTCATTGTAAAATGCAGATCTTAAAAGGAAAATAGTTACCATTTGGGAAAAAAAAATGAACAGACTCTTTCTAAATGACATTTCTTTCCAAAAAATAATTAGCGAAACAGAAGTGCTAACCCCACAAAGCCCTCAAACATAGCAACAAGCGAGCGAGCAAGCAAGTGAAACATTAGAGAACTCCTTAGGTTCAGATGCTTAATTTTCATTTGTCCCCATAGAAGATCTAGGGGGCATGAAATAACACTGGCAAGCAGATTGGCAAATTCAGCACAAACAAGAAGAAGAACGTAGTTTGTCCGACAAGGGCATGGGCACAGGTTCACTATGTGGGTAGAGAAGCTGTGGAACTCTGTCACGGGGTGTTTTAGGTGCGGAAAGTTTTCATGACATCGTGGAGCAGCTAAACATACGAGTGAAAATCATTAAAAGATATCAAATGCACAGCAACTGTGTCCAGCTTAGGAACTCCCAAAGGCAGAAATTGTTATAGACTGTGAGAGTATTTGATGGAAGCACTGCCATATGCTCACCGCATTCTTGCGTTCATTTGGTACCTGCAACTTTATGAAATAGGATATTGCGTTAGGTGGATGTTTGGTGAGACCCATTTGGCTGTTTTTATGTCCCAAACCCCCCAGCAGCCTCCAGCCCTCGGTGCAGGATCTTTAGCCTGTCAGTTAATTTAGTGTAGCTCACCTGCAGCACACAGCATCCAGCAGCAGACAGGTCCATTTATAAGCTAAGTTTCAAACAGGAATTTTTTTAACAGCTGTTAATTCCAATGGTAGGATAAGCTCAGGTGGGTGATTTTAACAATGAACTGAGATGATTTTTGTAACGAACCTGGAATTCCTTTGCCTTCTCCTGTTTCTCCCATTTTTCCTCTGGAATCTCAGCACCTTGTCTCCAGCTCAGGACATTTGAGTGGCAGTTGGGTGCCATCCCTGTATATTAGAAGTGGGGATTCATGTGTTCCTTAATGATTGTGGGGATATAAACTCTCACATGGAGACTTGCCATCGTATCTCTCAGGTTCTACTCAAGAGAAGGACAATCAAGGAAACTCCACACTGTGAGCAGTTCTGCCACCCTGATCAGCCGAGGGTTCTGGACTTAAAAAAGGAGGGCAGAACATGTCAATCACAACTCCTTTTGCCAGTCTAAATCCTGGAAGTCAATGATCTAACTTGAGGACAGGAGAACCACTTCTTTCTACAATCTCTGTTGTGGGGATATGCAGACATGGTAAAATAGAAGATTAATCAGATATATATTCATTGCTCCTTCTTGGGATAGCAACCATATTCTCCTCTATGGGTATAGCACCCAGCATAGAGCCTTCCTTCCAAATATGAATCAAAATGCCCTGATCAGGATCTCAGTGTCACGTCCTGGAGACATTGTGTTGGGAGGCTACAGATCCATCAGCAACAATTCACCTTTGTCCCATCCCCTCCCTTTTCCTCATGCTCTTTTTCCTTGCTCTGTCCCTTCTGGTATTTCCTTCTCTCTTCCAAGAAGAGGACAAGCATCCCCTCAAGGGGAAGAACCTTGGGAAAGTCAAAACAGAAGGCAAGCCAGCCTGTTCCAACAGTGCACACACTTGACAGGAAAGCAGAGGCTTCCCTGGCTTTCCAGCAAGTCTTTCTCTGGCTTCTCTTTCAAGATTATCTTTGGCAGTTGCAATGCTTTTGTTCTTCATAAATCAGGCAGAGGGCTGGAGCAGACCTGGGCTGGCTGCATGTCCGCAGCCCCCGGCTGAACACAGCAAGCATCACTGGGAACACAACTCCCAACCTTTGGATGCCATCAGCAGCTATTCACAGGGCAAAGAAAAGCAAGAAGGGAGATGCATTGGGAGAAAAAATGCTTTCTTAGCACTTCTCCTGGACTGCGTAACATTGCACGGGGGCTGACATCAATAGCCCACTGCAGCTTGTGTTGAACGGAGATCTGACCATACCAAACACATCTTGCCTATTATTCCTACGCCATAGCTCAGCTGGGGACCTTGCAGTTGCTTCAAAAGAGTGGGAAAGAAATGTTGTACCATCCCGCTCAGAGGCAGGCTGAGCTTTGCAGTGGTGTTAATCTGAGCTGGCAATGAATCTGTCAGTAGCACATAACTTACCGGATCAACAGCACAAGGCAGGAGGGTGAGGAGCTGGGCTCTGGGTTTGCTTTTGTTCTTCTCCTTGTCCTCCAGGCTATTGATTCTGGGGATGATGCACTTGTACATCTTAGCGCATTAGGACATCTCAGTAGTAATGACTGTAATAAACAATAACATCAGTGCAAGCGTTTGCATGCAAAGTCCGTAATAGAGGGATTCCATTAAGACCTCTGGAATGAATTAGAGATGAACCAAGCTTTCAGCACCTAGAAGAGGAGCTTCCTCTCAATGCAAGCCAGTCATGATGTTCTGCATCTTCGACTTCTTTTTTGTCAAGCACAGCTGTTAAGCAGCTGCCCTACTGCTCCCCAGACTTGGCCCCACTTTTGAAGTGGTTAAAGGGAACATTCTCATTTTCTTCTAAATATTCTGGGGATGAAAGATTATGAATAAATGGCATCATTAGAAGTAATAAATATTATTTGCAATGTAGCTATGACGTTTTGATTATTTTTCTATGGGAGAAGGAGAAAAGAGAAGAAACGCCCCACAGGCCAGGCTTTGTGTCTGGTACTTTGTGAGAAAGCAGAAAGAGCCATCTCAGATTTCAGAGCAGGAGGCCAGCACTCAGGCATGGTGCTGTTTGCCCAGCAGAAGGAGCTCCAGTCCACCTGAAGGGCATCTGCCGCCCTAGCAGCACTGCGTGAGCTGCTCTAATAAACACTGGCATTTCAGTTTTCTGTTCCCCATCTGCAGCAGGGGCAGCTTTGAGACCCATTGGGTTGCTGCTATCGGAGAGAGATTGTGTGCTTGTGGAAATAGGAGCTCTGGTGCTCGTTCCATCACATTCTGTCGGATGTGGATGGATGTGGAAAGAGGAGTTAGCTAAAAATCAAAGAACGATGGTGTATCAAGGCCACTATTTCTCTGAGAATGTGAAGTGGGTTTCATTCCTAGCAAATGTCCTTGAAGGAGATTCATAGCACTGAGTGCATAGAGTGACATGGTGGTGGCATAGTGGGCATGGTGGTGATGGGTTGATGTTTGGATTGCGTGACCGTAATGATCTTTTCCAACCTTAATGATTCTATGATTCGATGTAGGCCTTCAGGCCCAATTCTTGCTGCCTGAGCCCGAAGAATGTATCTCACACATTTCCACACACTCTAAATGCAAGGAGTACTGTCAACAGCCAGGATCTGCAGTAGCTAAAATCCAATGCGAGGTGTCCAAGGAAGTGGAAGAGACTGAAAGCATTGCCCACGGCTGGAGGCCAAGCTGTAACCAGCAATTTTTTAGCCTGAAGCTCCGAGATAAACATAGGAGATTCATACCAAGGAGAAACCATTGCTAAAGGTGCCTGAGGACCTGCACAAATTAGGGGGAAACTGTTGTGAAATAGGCACAGAGTCTCTGCAAGTGGGGGAAAAAATGATGTGAAAGAAACCACGAGAGAAAAAGCACACAGCTTCTGAATTCCATCCTGTAACCAACTCTGTGCAAAAATCCCATTCCGTTTACAATGACTTTTACGTGCTCTGGTGCTGGGCAGCATGTTTGATACTTGCATAGTGTCTATGCAGTATAGCTGAGCTGAAAGAACAGCTGTGTGAAGTAAGTTTTGTTTTCTGCTTGCTAAAATGCCTTCAGCAATCATACTGCCGCTGGAAGCTACTGGATGGCTTAGGAACCCGTGATAGGCTTTAGATATTTTCTCTGTTTTGAGACTTTATTTTCTCTCTCTCTTTTTAAATGGCTGGAAAACAAAGAATTATTTCTTAGGGTTAAAAGTTGACTGTTTTCTTCTCTCCCACAGATTAAAATTAGCAAATAAAAAACTGAGAAATGTGTCACATTTTTAACTGCAACAGTTGTTCTTTTCAGTTCAATCTTAGGACAAATTATTACAAGAAAATCTTGTTGTATATGTAGAAATAATAAGCGCAGTAATAATAGCAATAATAATTTAGCAAAATTCACAAAAGATTAATAAATAAATCCACTTCGATCATTAAAAAAATGAAAAATGTTGGGATTTTGTTTTTCAGTTCCTTCTTAAAGCAATGCTTCTGTTATTGGACCAGCTGTGGCTGTTCTTTCTGTTCACATATCTGTAGAGCTTCTGAGCTTCCTGGTAGTCTTGATCCCTATTGCTCCAGCTGTTCTATTAGCATCAGTTAAAAACAAGATTGTTTCCACAAATACCATTGTATACGTAAAACACCATATTGACTTTATTATTTCAGGTAGGCAGAATTTGCTACTGTGCTTCATACCACACAAAAGAAAACCACTTGCAAAAAGGGAGCAAAGGAGCCAGGATTTCTTCCTGCTGGAATCCCATTCTAACATCCCTTACATAAATATTTTGGCTTGGGGGTGGATTGCAAACCTGCCTTTACAAGGGCTTGGTTGCTCCAGCTCTGGTTTTATGATGCTGAAGTAGAGGCTGAACGTATAGAGTGGCCAAAACATACCCCCTTAGATTGATCATTACAATGCTGTAAGAATTAAAATCCCTTGAGGAGCACATACTTCACCTGTGATGTATGCCAGAGAGAAATTTCAGGAGCCCTCTGTGACTTGAACCTGAGTAAATTAAATTCATTGGGCACCTTTGCCCCCAGGAGACAGAAAGTTGATTTTTTAAGCTCAGTGTGGTACTGCAGAGAAGGGATCGCTTCATAGCTCCATGAAATGCAGACACTTCTGCAGTGGAAGTGGTCATATCTGCTATCAGAACTATGAATCCTCTTATCGATGAATAAAAGATACGACCCTGCCCAGATGGCTTGATGTTCATTGGAAAGATTTGTATAGTCTGACTTTGCCAAAATCTGGAGGGAAAAATGGTGACATTGGGAAAACTGGACCAATTGGTGAAAGGCTGCCCTGAGCAGAGCATGCCTGACCTCCAGTCCTCAAAGGAGCTAAATCCAGCCCAAATGGTGAGCCAGACCTGAAAACCTCCAATTCCACATATAAACTCAGAAAACCCCAGAAAGGGACGTTCAACAGACTGTGCCAATCAGTGAGCTTTTCATCTGATCTGAAAGATTTAGGATTTTCACTTTTTAGTACCTATTATTCTCATTTTGGAAATTGAGAAGCTGAATAATGTGTCTATAAACATCATTCTGGACCTCAGCCGTGGGCTTTGAGGTTTTTTTGGACGGTGCTCATTTCTTATTTTGTCTGTACGGCACCCTGAGAAGTTCATGACTGGGGCTCTGAAGCAATAACACAGTATATATTTTTCTTTTTACTGTTATGTGCGTTATTGGCATTTGTGTTTGAAGCCTTTGAAAACCTACAGCGAAAGGTTCCGTTGGGACCCGCTGACATTTGAGTGTTTTGCGTCAAATACCAAAATGGCAAAACGTTGTTGTGAGCTGAAAGGGAGAGAGGGAATCTCCAAAGGACCCAGCTGACTCTTTGAATCTACGTAAGTCAGGGAATTGAGTGATAAAACAAACATCCCAGGTTATGGGGATGTGAAGTTTGCTTAATGGAACTGATACAGTAGCACCCCCAGGCAAAAGGGGAACGCCTGTACGTTGCTTTCCAACCAGGGGAATACTCAGGAGGTATGGGAACTGGCAGGAAACTGGCTGATAGATGTGGGCTGCCCTCCGATTTCCCTCTCTCCCAGGCCAACTCTTTCCTGGCTGCCTGCGGGATGTCTCACCGCAATGGCTTTTTTTTCGTCTGGGCTAAGCTAAAGCAAGGTCAAACTGAGTGAGGAGTTTCATTGGAGACCTCCAAGGATCACCTATCTGCTGGAGAAAATTGTTTTGGTGATGCAAGAAATGGCAAATTTCCCTCTGAGTCAGAGCTGGATTGTTCCAGCTGGTTGGGAGGAGGAACGTTGGAGCTGTAGAGCAGATAGCGATGGAGACATTAGAGCATTTCCTATCCAGCAGGGTTTCAGGTTCAAGGAGAGGTGCCAATGTCTTGTCCAACTCATATCCCAAAATGTACATCTGATGTCAGTGTAACCCGACTATCGCTGCTCAAGTCTCCTGCTGTGTCATCTCAGCAGGGTGGTGTGTGTAAAACCCCGAGTAATTTCATCCTGAGCAACTGGAAGGACGGAAGACTAAGGTCAGATTCTTCTCACCTAACTTCAGACTCTTAATTAAGGAAGCTAATTGCCCTCTCCCTAGGAAGGGTAAAAAGACAGAGGAAGAACTCCAGATTGCCATGTCGGTCTGAGATCTTCATTGACTATAAAAACCTGTGTCATGCTGTTCGGTAACATATTTTCCTCATTGCCAAGCCTGAAATTAGAAGATATGAGCAAAGACTTTTCAGCCCATATATAATTTTAATTCTATGATTGACCCTATTGATTCAGGGTGAGTTCTCAAGTTTAATTTAAGTTCCGTTTGCAGATGAAATTAATCTGACCTGTTCATTTACCCTGACTTCTCTGGATGCTACACCTGCAGAAACACTGTCTAGTGCCAGCTAGCAACAAAGTTCAGTCTTTGGAACATCATTTCTCTGACTTCTGTCCATCTCTAAGAGAGACATAAATCCATGTTTCATTGTCCCCTACTCCATGATCATGAACTAAATTGTCCCAAAATAAAGAGCAAGCCAAGATATGTCCCTATTCTTATTGTTTGTTTTTCTAGGGCACCCATTAATTTATCAAATCTTGAGGATGTTGCTTAGAAGAAGCCTGGGGATATATACATATAGGGGCATAATAGGGAAGGTGGATTTAGGTTGATATTTCACAGCTTACACTGAGAATCCCCTGGTTGGACTGCAATGATCTTTACTCTGAAGGTCTACTTCAGACTGCTGGCCTTTGAGGACTCGAACTGAAAGATGCATCACAAAGCTGAATTAAAGAAGCAGCATCATTGACAGCACATGCAATTGAGTTTCACAGTTATTCATGGAGCTGCACTCATCTATCCAGCTCAAGGGTAGCTTCCGAGCACTGAAATCCTGAGACACCACTGCCTTTCAGTGTCTGCCCTTGTAGGTGACACACAAGAATCTCACAGGTTGCTGTATACAGGAACTTAAAAGAGGCCAAATCTGTGGCTGTTCTGTTGAGCAGAAGCCCTAACAGTGGATTCACAAGCAAGCGTCAGCTCAGTGATAGTCTCTTGCATTTTCTAGGCAGAGTTCTTCAATATTACTGGCAATATCTATTTACGGTTCAAATGGAGAAGGCTGCGTAGAGAGAACAGGTTTTTCCTCTCATGTAACTTACATGCAGCCACTGTGTTAGTTTCCCTTTAGGGCTGCAGTTGGAGTTTTATTGGAATTACCCATAAGGGTGTGAACAATGATACAGCTAAAAAAAATAACTTTGTCCAAATGATATCCAGAAGACAAAAATAGGGTATTTTTTCTGCTCTACAATGGAAGGATGTTGTTAAATATATTCATATAATCACTCATATAATAGTGTAGAAAATGAAGCACCAACTATTAAGCCTTTTTTTTCAGGACCCCACACGTAATTAATTGCAGATGATAATAAAATGCAGTGTTCAAGGAATAGTGTCCAGCTCTGGAGAAGGGGTTGCATTTTTTGATAATGTGTTAAGAAAATGATTTCTTTTTAGGTTAGAAATGCTGAAGTTCCAAACCTATGGCTGAAGGCCAGAGCAGAGAGGCAGGAGTATTTCTCCCATCTGAACTGTGGATGCAGAGGAGCTTTCAGACCTCACTGTGCCTGAAAGAAGTGGAAGGACCTAGCCCTTAACTCCTGAAATGGATTGATTTGGAAGATCTGATGGGAAAGAGCTTTAATGTATTGGAGGAAATGGTACCTAGCCCAAGCTAAAGAATATTTCATCTTCATTGCTCTGTTCTGACAAGAGTCCTAAAGGCAGAGAAGAGAAAGACAGGGAAGAATCAACACAGACAACCTACTGGGAAATTCCCAACGCACTGCAAAGGTCATACCATTTCCACCACATCAGAAGAAATATCCACTTATTTTTTTGCATACATCCCTAGCTTTCTGTCTTCAGCCCCTATACTCTCAACCAGTTTTTATTCTAGAACCAAGCCAGTGCTTCATGAGAAGAACAGCAAGAATATTCCCTAGAAGATATTGGAAGCCAAATTCAACTGCACAATAGTGTCCTTCTCCAACTTGAATTGGTGCTAGACACCTGGCTCCCCTGGAGATGTGTTAAACAGCCCTGGGGATCAACAGTCCAGTTCCCTGAGGACACTGAATTAATCAGGAATCTTTTCTTCACTGTTTGGAGTCAGTGAAAGATGAAGAAAGCAGAAGATTATCTTGACTATAGTACATGACTTTCTCAGTATTGTGGCCCAAAGGACACTAAGTCTTGGAATCATTTGTTTAAACATCATGGTACATCACTTCACCTCCAGAGCTCTCCCAGTCCAGGAATTTCCAAGCAATGGAGTTTGGATGGTATCCCAGAGAGCAGGACAAAGAAAATCTCTTCTGCAATTCCTGTTTTACTTGGTGTAACCAGGACCCAACAGGTTTAATGTTTCCATGGATCATGAGCTCAGAATTTGAGACATACCCAGAAGACTGGTACGCAGAATAACTAAGTCCATCTCCAGTTCCCATAGCTTGTCTTGAGTCCTGTTATCATGCTCTGGAATGAGATGTATACATGTGTGCGAGACAAGCATTGCAAAGGGAGAACTCAGCTGGGTATCCATTCCATGAGGGAACTCGTAATTTCCCAAGTAAGGTGCAAATAACTGCTCCAGAATATGAGGGACACTGTAAAAAGTGGAAGAAAATTTCAGACCAAGGACAAGGTAGGTTCCTAGAAACAAAGCACTCCCAAGGTAATCCTCAGTTTACTTTAAATTCCAATTCAAATTGGAGAATGGGAGAGAGAAGGGAAAACAGGTTAAAAAAAAGGAAAAAAAATAGGAAAAAAAGAAAAGAGGAATGTTGCTGACGTCTGTTTTCCAGTTCAGTATTGACCAGAAAAAAAAATCACCACCCAGACCCTTTTTCTGATTAATAAAAAAGTGATGGAAATTTCATATGTTGTCTCGGCTCCTAAGCACTCCTCAGCAACATCTGGCAGTGACTGCGAGCTCCTTCCAGCCTGTTTATGTTCACAATGAGAACATTTTTTCCAGCCCTGTCAACAATTATTGTTTTCCCTATGGGTAGGTCAGAGGTTGTCCCTCACTTTGGTCATTAAAAAACCCTTGGCTTTGAAGCGCCTCCTGGTCGCCACTTGTCAGTGCACGTCTGAGCTGCGGAGCAGAATGAGGGCGAACACGGAGGAGATCTGGTCCTTGCTTGCTTCTCTTCTTGCAGCAGATGAGCAGAGGTGGTGTCAGGAAAAAGGGTGCTGCTGTGGTGAGGTCTTGCCAAGAGCTCCCCATGGGAAGGGAGAAGACCGCTGGCAGAGCTGAGGGTGCCGCAGAAATGAGTCAGTGCCTTTGATTTGGAGATTTTGGCTCCCCTTCGTGCCTTCCTTTGATGTCGGGGTTTGTTTGAGGAGAGGAGGCATTTTTATGGGCTTCCTTCAAGCTTGCACGACTTTCCATTGGAGGCCAGGGGAAGAGATGGGGGAGAGCAAACCAACACCAACCCTGAGCCCCTGAAGCCCTCAGCCCAAACTGCAAGAGCTGCAGGTGATCCAGATAGCGTGTTCTCAGAAACCAAAGGGGAACCAACTGCATTCTTTCTTGAGGTGAAAAATAAAAGGCAGCTTCGGTGGCACAGCCAGCCCCTGCCCAAACTTCAGCTCATTTGCTGGGGCCGTCCTCTGATCTGACTTTCTGCTGAGGTCCCTGTAGGCCCAAGAGAGGGGATATGGGCAACACGTTTTGGTTGAGCATCTCTCTCCTGGTCACAGTACTAGTGTTGGCTGCTCACCCTTATCTGGTAGGGGCAATTGGTCATGAATAGCTCCTTGTCCCAGTTTAGAGAGGAATGAAGCAAGGCTCAGAGACAATCCAAGGTCATGTCGTCAAAGCCATTGGAGTGTGCCCTTTGGTGCATTGGCTCAACAGTTGCCTTGTTTCTATTTTACTCCCTCGCTGTCTTCAAAACCTCTGCCATTTCTGTCTCACTCCTCTTTTCTCCCCTTCTCTGCATACTTAACCAAGTCAGGTCTCTGCTGGTTTGCTTCCCCTACTTCTACCCTTCTCCTCCCGCTGAAAACCCTAGAATTTCAGAAATCATAGAATCATTTGAGTTGGAAAGAACATTTAAAGGTCATCTAGTCTGACTCCCCTGATAATAACACAATCTGGTCCATTCACAGCTCAGCTGCTCTTAAGGAGAAGAAATGCCTCTTTTCAGGATCAGGTCTCTTCAGCTTTGCCCAGATAGTCCTAATTTTTGTGCCATATAGAGGGACAATTGAAAGGGAAGAGGATCAGGGAAGGTGGCAAGAGCTCTGCCACTGACCCCTTAGGAGAACAAATCAGTTCTGAAGCACAGTGCCTCAGTTTCCCACCTATGTGAGAACAGACGTAGCACCATCCAGTATCAGAAGGCATGGCAAATAACTGCAAGTGCAGCCATGAAAGTGGTCAGCAGGAGATTCTTGAAGCATGGGGGCTGTTCTAAGCTCACTTACTATGGGATATTTAGGTTGGAGGGTATCCCTAGATATCATTTAATCCATCTCTCTGTTCCATCAGAGTCAGGAGGAGCGGGTTGCTCAGGGTCTTGTCCAGTTGAGTTTTGAATGTCTCCAAGGACAGAGGTGGCACAACCTCTTTGCAACCTGTTCCAATGGTTGACCACAATGATAGTAAAAAAAAAAAAAAGCTTTTTTTCTGGTGTTTAAATGATATTTCCCATGTTTCAGGTTGCACCCATTGCCTCTGGATGTAAATCAAGCAGAAGATTAAGAAAACTCTAGGTACGTGTCAAAAATCAAGTGAGTTCTTTCTCAGAGTTCACCATGAGATCTATGAAATTACCAGTCCATTATGATCCCTACAGATTTCATTTCAAAGAGCTTTTGTTTCTTCTTGAGGAGGTGAGAAGTTTAAATATTGTACAACCAAAATTTGGATATGTTTTCTCCGATCTGTCTGGCATAAAATGGCCAAGTGCACTAAACTTTTAGTATCCACTCTTTGAAACCCTGTTATCTTATTTAAAATTAGATCTTCAGAAACTGAAAATCACCCTTTTCTTTCCTAAGCTGACTGCCTTCAAGAATGCTACACAAAGTGCTCATATTCAGCAATTAGCACACTTTCCATGCTCCAACTGTGCTTTCAGTCTCCATGTGTCATGACAGAATCCAAAAATAATAATTGATGTTACTATGCCCATTAACACTTTATTTGGAATTTTGCTCGCTTAAGAATAGTTTCATACAGAGATTCTAAACAATTCCAGGAAGAAGCTAGTGTCAGTATTTGAGTGATTAAACAACAAATCAAGAACAATATAAAAGCGTCTATAACCAGCTTGATTTTTGCACGTGGTCTGTTAGAGCCATGTAAAGCAGCTGCATTGTGTTAGTGAGTGTTTCCCCCAATTTCCACTCAATGCAATGTTCAGAATCGTTAGCAAAAACACACAACAAGTAAAGGAGAGACTCTGTGAGAGTTAGGAAGGGAGTTCTTGTTTCAGGGTAAGTTTAAGGAGGCAGTGAGGCTCTGTTTACCATTTATGACTTCCTTCCTTCCTGCCAGCCAGCGCCCGTCCAAGAAAGGAAACCTTTTTGTGTGACAGTGTCAGACAAATAGGGACTACCACACGGACAGCTCTGCCTGAATCCATTCTGAAGTTTACCATACAATAGAAGAAACAGTATAAGACTTTCTAGCCCTTAAATAAGTGCTACCTATGCAATGCGTCCCAACTCCTCTCCTCCACCATTAGTGGTGTGCATTCACTTCTTGTTTGCCTACTTCTCATTGTTATAGGGTCATAGAGTCATAGTGTCTTTTACAACACTGTGTCAACTTTTACAACTCAGTGTCCTCAGGGGTTAGCAAACATCATTTTACAGATGTAAGCAACCTCAGTCAGTTATACTCACATATTCTGCCAACTTAAGCCAAATAGAGATGCCCAGATTCCTAAAAGGGAACTGGAAGGCCTTTATCACTGTAGTACCTGGCTGTACAAAGAGAGGAGAATGTGAGCACAAATTCCATCAGTCGGAGAGGAAAAGTGTTCACTTTCCTTGACAGTACCCAGGAGAAGAATGGGGAAAGGAAGCCAGAGCTAACTTAAGCTTCAAGTATGTAAAGGCATGAAAATGAATGCAGATTTGGCACCAGGCAAAATTGTTTAGTCATGCCTCTTGGAGGGCACAGCTGTGCACTCAGTGCATTATAAGTTAACAGCAAGCAGAGATTTTGCCCAGAGCTCAGTGTCTGTCCTCTTCTAACTTTTGATTGTTGCTAAAAAAAAGTACTATTTGCGGCTGCATGCCTCTCCTTCCTTCCTTCCTTCCTTCCTTCCTTCCTTCCTTCCTTCCTTCCTTCCTTCCTTCCTTCCTTCCTTCCTTCC
>JANHGO010006846.1:0-20812 GCA_024606505.1 Aquila spilogaster
TGGTATTGCAACTACAGTTTGTATTTCAATGTGCTGTGGAATTGGTTCACTATTCACAGAAGAGCAAGTACTGCCAGTAGCTTAATCTATGAATTTATCTAATTATGTCCTAAAAGCACCGGAGAACTGCAGTATGATTTCAGATGTTGTGTGATGAAGCCAAAGTCAATTTAACCTGAACTGTGCACATTCCTATTTGTATCTAGAATCAAGAAGTTGAGCTTCCCTTATCTATAGCAACAGAAAATGTTGTATTTTACTGTATTCTAGGAAGCAGAATATACCATCAGTTGACTTTTAGGATTTAGAAGATTATCGATAAAATTTACAAATGTAGTATCAAACATGATTATCTGTGACCTTGAAAGACTTCTTGTTGTTCTTTTCTACCCTGGATTTCATAATAGAATTTATTTTGAAACAATGATACACATTTGAAATGAGTAAATGCTTTTGATATAATTGCTGTGAAGCTAGAAAATCAAACAATATTACTGTAAAATCCTTGTAACAGCCTAGGCAATAACTTGACTATGTTTTAGCGCTACAGCTCTGTTTGTTCAGTAGTTGTTCATTATGTAGTTTTATTGGTTATTTTTCCCTTTTATCCCTTGTTGATAGAGGGTGCTTAACTATTTATGAGTCTCTCCAACGGTGAAGTTTCTATTTCCTGGCTGGAATCCTAAGTAAGAGTAACGTAATGGTACAGGGTAGTGACATCTGTGTGTATTTGTTCCACTGTGATATCTAGAAAAAGATTTATATATGTGAGTCATTCTTTCTACCTGAAAGCAGGTGTAAACATAGTTTGGGTAGTACATTGCCTTGTGACTGTGCTGTTCTTGTTGACTAACGGTAGATATGAATCAAACACATGTTTGCATTTGATAACCCATGCAGACACCTGTCCCTAAGATTATTCTTAAACCAGTTGTTTTTAAGGTTAAGGGAATTTCTTTAAATGGTGCCTTTCTGGAGATACTGATTCTACTTAGACATGTTGCGGTAGCATTTGAAGTACCAGTGGCAATCGTATTGCTAAAAAAACTGAGCAGATAAAGAGGTAGTTGTCCATCAGCTTACTGGATTACAAACTGAGCCTAAAAGAAATAGACAATGGTTAAAATTTTTCTAATTATTTTTGATAACTAAGCAGTATTTATTCTGAAATTTTATAGCATAGAAAACTATTCCCACCTCCCCTATTTCCAGAAGATATCAATCACTGCCACTTAGTTTATATGAAGTTCCGCTTTTTTTTTAACCTGTATGTTACTGACATAAACTCACATTTCAATTTTTCATGTTGTCCCAGAGATATTTTAGCATTAAACCTTTTCATCTTTACATAGAAAAGCATTGCTTCTCAAAATCTACACTTCTGAACTGTGTGTAAACTTTCATAGTCAGCCTTTTACTGAGCTGCTGAAAAGAACTGATTTTAAAGAATTCTATATACAAATCCTATTCAGTTATGCACATTATACGTTTATCTGGAATGGAAAATTTGGACTCACTGTTTTTTCATAATGAATTTAATAGTCCTCACGATGCCGTCAAATTTTCTCTGAAATATTTCTGTACCTATAGTGCTCTCTGAAGTACTCTGTAAAATCTAAAAAATAAAATATCCCGTAGCCTTCAAGTTACAGTACATAGAAGAAACTGCTGTAAAGAACAGCAGTCAGTCCAAACACATGAAATGTTCGTAAGAAACAACCAAGTCATCAGACATCACTACGTGTGCCTTAATAGAGCTTATACCTATCTTAATAGTGCTTATACCTATCTTAATAGTGCTAGGACTTTTATTCAACAAAGCTATTCTCCTTGGAAAATCAAATATAGTTTTGAAAGAAACTATTTTAATCCAGGAAGAAGCTTTACTGATCATATACAACTCACTGTAACATCCAGTTTAGGAATCAACATGGAAAATCATTAAGCAATTATAATTTGTATGAACAAGACTTGGCCTTGAAAGAAGCTTTCCCATACGATCCTCATCTAGGCTTTAATCATGCCCAATCTCGTTCAAGTCATAATGAGAAATTCCCTGCAGTATAAAATTCACCAACTGAATTGTGTTCTAAAACCAGAGCTGGGGAACATAGCGCAGATGGTTGACACGTCTCACTATGACCACAGAAAGTACACTCTGCCTGCAAGAGAAAACCATGGAAACTGCTGGAATATTATGTACTTTTTGTGCGAAATTCCCTGGTGGTATTAAACAATCACTGCACACCACACACCTGAATGATCTAATGCCAATAATCAGATGTAGATAAAAGCAAGGAATATCCTTACAGGTTACTTACTTTACAGGCAACATTCTTGACAAACTAGTCAGTTCTCAGATCTTTACGTTTTCTAAAGATGATACTGAACTTGGAAGTTCTTACTTTGAGTTAATAACAGAACTCAGAAATTCTGTTTTAATAACTAATCTTGTATTGGTTTGCAGACAGCACACTTGTCCCAGATAATAATCTCTCTGCCACAAGTCTCTTCCACTTTTATTCTCTGTGATTTGAATCATTACAATCCTAAAAACATTTAGCAATTCTATAAAACTAAAATACTTTCTTCCCTGTAGCCTCTAGCACTGTGGAAAGTTGACTGTCCTTTTCTGTCCTCAATGGCAGTACTGGAAAGAGTTGATGTTGCCGTACCTTATCCAGAGTCCTCTTTTGTCTGACATAAAGGATGTCACTTTTGAAAGCAGATTTAGGCTGCAGGGAGATAATGCATGAAACCGAATGCTTTGTACACAGGGGTAAATGGAGGTATCCCTTGAAGACAATCTGTTTCATTCAGCAATGCACAACCAGCTCAGAAGGAGAGCACAATGTTGGCTCAGATCTGAAGGAGAGCAGATGAGCAAAATTTGGGCTACAGGAATTTGACTTTCTTAGATACCACTGAGAAGCGTGTTGTATTTTGGTCTCCTCTGAGGAACAAATTTAAGGAAGTTCTTTGACCTTGGTAGCAATCTTTCTTAGCTTTTGCTTCCCAACAACCCACAGCTTCTTGTAAAGGGGGTCACTATGCAGCTGGAAAGGGTAATTGTAATGAACAGTGCAGGATTCACAATAGAATTTCACAGAAATATGGTAGTAATCTGAGAACCAGCCTTAGTTTGATATAAGAATGTTGTGCGGTGTCATGTTCATTGCTTTATCAGCTTGCAGGGGAACGTTCTCCATTTTCTTTTGTGTGTGTGAGTGATTTCAGTACCACGCAATGTGGACAATATTTCTTTTGTCTAACATGTAAAAGCGTGGGTTGGTGGAAAGAGAGTTTGTCCATTTGTAAAACATGTAGGGAGGGTCTGAGTGCTTTATTCTTTTAAGTGGTGGTTGAGGGTGGTTTGTTTATTCAGCTAGCAGTGTTAGCCAACGATTGTAATCTCACGTAAGTACAGCATGGCTCTTTTATGATCATCCCTGGAGAGTTCAGTGTCCCAAGAAACTGTTTTCTTGAATTGTGTGTTAAGATACTTGTCACACATTTCAGACTGAGACTGGTTCAGATGCTAAGCAGCTCTTCAAAGACCACGGAAAATTGTACAGAGGTAGAAGAAACAAATATGCTAATAGTTCTTAATGTACATACTCCCATATCAAAGTCTATGTATACTTATTTATAGTTCAGAAGTTCCAGTAGCTTTATATGCCTTTTACTCTTTGTGGACTGTGGTGAGGCAAAGAGCAGGTATAAAATAGTTTGATAAAATATTTCTTTAGCATGAGTTTAAAAGGAAAGAAAAGATTAAGCAGTCTCACAGAATGTTCTGCAAAGTAACTGGAGTCTCAGTTCAAGTATTTCTACCAGCAGTTTATGAGCTTTGTCCATTGTCACCATGATAGTACCATCCTGACCTTTCCTCAGACCATCTGGTATGCTTTTCGGATGGATGTTGCTGCTAACAATGCCCTGGTTCAAGCTGATCCTGGAGTGCAATTTAGGCATTGTTCACCAATGATTAATCAAGAACAGATTTCATAATGAAGTCAGCATTAAAATGTATGGGCATGTGGCAAATCAGATTGAATGGCAATATCTCAGAATATATAGCATCATATTGTTGGGTTTCTTTTGTGGTTTTCACTCTCCTGGGGATCTGAGTATAGACTGTGATATGCTGAAAGCTCTGTTTATTTTACATTTTAAATGATTAGTGGAAGATTAAACTTTCATGCTAACTGAAAAATATAATGAAAATGCTAAATTCTGGGCTTCCTATCTAAATATTATTAGCTTTTACATGATGTATTTGGTTCTTTTGTTCTTGCTGACTCACAGTCCATAGCCTTTCTTGTGTTAATGCATTTTAATCCCCTGTATAGAATCTCTTGACAAAAAGACATTTTGATATAGTAGTGAAAGGGAGGAGAAGAAATATCCTAAACAGAGAAAATGATCCAGGGTTATTATTTTTAGCTACTTTCATCAATTATAAACACCATCAAGAACAGTGAAGAGATGAATTAGGAAAAAATGGCTGTAATTTTTTAATTGCAGAAAGGAAATTAGAGCAAAAAATTTATATACGTTAGGTAAAAGCAATGCTGTATACATGTGCATTGTATACTTATATTTGCTTCCATCCTGCATTAAGGACCCAGATCAAGCCCAGTTACCACAAATTTCCAAACAAACCTCTACATTCCAGGATGGGGGGAACAAAGTAAACCTGTAGATCTGTATCTACATCCTTGCTCTATTTTCAAAATGTCTAAAGGCTCTCAGGCACAAAGATTTTTTAAGTAGCACTATTGTCCAAGCAATTACTGATGCAGATTTTCCAGACTAGCAGTATCCCCTCTAAAAAATAGCAACAGATACTTGCAAAAGACGACCCATTTCTAATCTGCAAAAGGTTTGAATGGACCAAATACTTTCTTTACAGCAGAAAGCCTCTATCTTTTAGCTACTTAGAAGTAACAGATATACTAGTCATTGCAAATGCAAATTCTGATGGGTCAATGGATCTTTATTTGGAAAAATAAAGAAAAAAAAAGAAGGGAAAGAGAGGAAATGAAATTTGCTTCTTTCGTTTCATTGTAGACTGAATTGTTACCGCTGAGGGACATTGATTCTCTTTCAGTTATCTAGTTGGATGCATAACTAGGATTAAAAAAAAAAAGCAATATCCTTTCCTGGTGTAATTTCAAGGAGTAAGTGGAGGGATTGGAAAGTATGGTTCTTCCTTTAAAACAGCACATCTGATGTTTTTACTCAAGGAGGGCCAAGAGATTGAACCATGTCATGGAAAGTCCAAGATACAATAAATAATATACCTGTAGATCTCTACTGTTTTTTTCATAATATAGCCTTCCATTGACTTTCACTAAAAGTTTCCTAAACTTTCCACTCTGAGACATCTGCAAAACATTTTAATCATTAAAAGATAAAATCCCCCGGGTATATATATCCAAAATCCAAAGCAATATGAATTTTAGTTAATATATCTTATTCCAAGAAATATTTCTCATGTAATCCTTCATGAAAGACTTAGTTGTTGGATGTGAGATTCCATCTTCTTTAATATGCAGCAAAAACCCAGCATGTTTTATTCAACGAGTGAGATCAGTAGTGTATTCAGACTATAAATTTGTACATTATGTACAGATAAAAAAAAATACAATGCAAAGAAACTGGAAAAGAAATTTCCAGTTGAATTTTTTTTTGTTTGGGTTTATAAAAATAACTGTGGTGCATCAATTACTCCCTATTGCCATGGATACAAGCAATACTTTATTATATAACTGTACAGCTGTGCTCGGCTCTAATATGAAAAACAGACTTTTTTCATCTTTCCATTTCATAGTTACTGAACTGAGATAATAACGTCTCCTTTTACCTATGAATGTATTCCATTCCTTTACCATTCCCCAACGTATTATTGATTAGAATTTCATTAAGGCATTTATAATAAAATCTATAGTAAATGTTCCTGTTCTCCTTCAAAGACACTGCTGTTGAAGGTCGTTCTATTACATACAAGGGCTGCTCTGAAAGTAATGCCTTCTTTTTTATTATTTTGACCTGCAATGTCAGAGGCAGATGGTGGTGGTGTGGCATTAGAGATTGAACCTTCCCACCACTATTCTGTTACGTTTTGTTGCCATGTGACAAGTGGCAGCAGAAGGGCAGTCTGACAAAATGTCTGACTTGGGAGTGCGTATGAAGCGAAGATGTGTCATTGAATTCCCCCATGTGGAAAAAATGACACCTGTTGACATGAATCAAAGCTTGCTGAATGTTTCTGGAGACCAAACAGTGGGTGTGAGCACAGTGAAGGTGATAGGTGATCCAGCTGTGGCAACAACAGTGTGAAAGACAAGCCACGTTCATGACAGTCATGCAGATTTCTTCCAAGCATGACATGCGGGCTCTTGCTCATCGGTGGTTAAAATGCATAGCTAATGCTGGTGACCACGTTGAAAAACAGTGTTTGGTGGTTGAGAATTTGATCTATCAAATAATGTTATTGTGCCCTTTGTATCTGTTGTAGTTTCTATGCAAATGAATGGGAGGCATTACTTTCAGAGCAAAATACATATTACACAAATAACAGTTAAGGACCGGAAGAATAAAATTAAGGTTAAAGGGTCAAGCATTCAACAGCTGTAGAACATCCAAACTAAGGCTACATGGTTCATTTGTGCTGTGTTGCCATCTTAAATCAGGTAACTTTATTTCATATATAAGTGTTTAAGAAACAATAATTCTGGAAAAAAATATAAATCTGGTCTGATTTTGACAAGTATATAATTGTGGTTGGCGTTTTTTGTAGAAATGATCACTGCAGCTTTGGAAATCTGATTAAACTTTTCTTCGCAAGCCTGAGTGGTAATATTTCCATTCTACAGCTGTGGTTCTGAGTTCCTTGCTGTAAGATTTGTGAATTGTTCAATTAAAGCTCTCTGTGATCCAATTTTTCACAATCCATGACTATATATGATATTTGAAGTGTTAAGAGCGTTGTTCCTGCAGACCTGGCTCAGAGCGTGAGCTCATGCTGGAAATTGAGCTTCTGAAGTGGAGGAGCATGTGGTTAGCAATGTACTCTAGAAAGTTAGGCTTAAAAAAAAACAGAACAAAGCTTGCTAATAAAGATGCAACATACGGGCTTGTTGTGAAAAAGCAGGACAGCATAGTTCTTGAGCAACTTCCCTATACCTTTGGTTTTTGCATCCTCACTACTGTTCCATCTTAGTCTCCACTATCAAAATTCCTTTTATTTTCTAATATGTGACTGTTTCTGCCTGATCTACACTCTCATCTGTGTGATAGATTTCACCTATGGTAACATATGTGTGGGTTATTATCTCTTGGCTATGTTGGCTATAAAGTTTGAATGGTCCTCACTGAATTCGATTACTAAAATAAATGTTTTGATATTATTGATGATAAACGGAGTCCTTATACAAACGAGAGATTAGAGAAGACCTTATCCAGAAGACATTACAACCAAGTATGTATACTGAAAGAATAATGAACCTTTACATCTATTGATTTATTTCATTATGACAAGTTACCTGGCTGGTTAGGATTTTTGTGAATGTCAGTTTATGCCTTTATACATCAGCAGAAATAATTACATATACCTGATGACTTTATGCTAGTGTGGCTGTGTTGCAATAGGGGTCAGTAGAAACTTTAATTGAAGAATCTTGCTTTCAGTTATTAGTCTTCTTTGAGAAGTTAGGCCTTGAATGGAGAAGATGTGTACTGATGGGGCTGTAGCCTGGGCTGATGATGAGGGTTGCTGCAGTGCCATTACATTTTTATGGTGAGCAAGGCAGGAGATCTTTTCTCTTGGTGCTGCTGTTAGTGAAGGACTGGGCTGCTTTGGGTCATCATTTATTTCTTTCCTCTTGTAAGACTCGTTTCAATTTCCAGTGCCCAGATCCCTAAACTATGTATGTTAACTGAAGGTAAACTTTAGTGTTTCTGAGAGCTTTTAGGTTTCAGAGGATTTATGTTTTTTCCTGTGAAGCTGATGACTAACAGTTGCAGACCCCTCACCCCACTGTAGTTGAAGGGATAAAATGTGTGGAAAATTTGTCCTTCCAATGTCACTTTATTAGAAAGAACCAAACACAAAGCAGGTGTTAGTTTGAAGTCATGTTTTAAAGCATGCGTTGTGGATCTGAGAATTGTTTTAAGCATATAACAGTTTGCTGCAATTAGACACCAGCATTATCACTTCAATTAGCCTTGGGCATAATCTTTCCTCTCCTATTTAGATCACATATCAGCACCAGTAGTTCATGCTGCACTTGTAAGTAATATACAGCAAATTTATTCCACTGTTTCATTTGTTCCATTTTAATGCCTATTTGACACACTATTTAAAATGTTTCATTTTACACAGAATAATTATTCATATATTAATTGTGCACTCATCGTTCCTTCAGTGCTTTGTTATCTGATTTTGTAGAATGCGAGTCTGTATGTTACTGACTTCCAATTCTGTGACACACTAAACAAAGCCATTATGAGTCCTGTTTATAATGGTGCCATTAAAAATGACATGCTGTCAGGAATATCTCATAATGATGGTAGAGAATGTGTATTTTCAAAGATATTTAATGACTATATGGTTTTAAAACTGCAATGGAATACTTTTAATGGATTCCAATATAATAAATCAATCATGACTCGCTTGACTTAGCTGCATTATATCTGTTCTAACTGTGTGTTATGAAAAACTGCACAGCTGACTTTGGAATATTTCCCCCTCCCAGCCTTTGGGCATTTTTCAGGTTTAGATCATATATATGTATTTATTTGAAAGATCATTTGCTAGATGATATTTTTTTTCCACCAGGTTTGTTATGTGGTTAAATAGGAACAATACAAAGCACAATATGCAATATTAATTCTAAGTGATAAATGTTATTAGAAAACCTGTGAGCTCTCTTAAGGGAAAGCTTAAAGTATTCCTAACGGGTGAAATACTGCAAATAGTTATTAGATACTTCACATGATTCCCAGTGCAACTGAAGTGCTGCAATTGCATGGAACACATAGTGAGAACAAGAGGGAACCTATGTCTACTGCTGCAGCCAGCAAAGAAAGAGTGTGACTCCAGAAGGTATTCTGGAGGCAGAAGCCTTGCTAGATCCATGATTGCGGAATTTAAGACATTGGAGATAAGAGATTCAAGGGTGCTGTTCCATCCCAAAGATATTTTTGCAGGTTTTCTGACCTTACTGATTACTTTTGACAGAAATTATACATTTTAGAGTGAATAGTAGATACATCTATTTTCTTACCCCATTCACTATTGTCTAATGATGGACTGAAATAGTGGACAAATGGTTCAGGTTAGCTGAAGGTGGAAATGTTTCCTTCCTTTGTTATAGATGCATAAAAACAAAATTGTATTTAGGTCTGGGGACATTTGTAGAAATGAGTTACAGCAGGGCATTGCTAAAAAGCTCATAGGAGCTAGAAAATATGAAAAGATACATACACAGACATGATCAGCAGAAGAAACAGAGCAATGACCAGAGGACAGGATTTGCATAGTGGGGCAGAATAGGACGGAAGTTTCTCTTCCCTTCTCTTTCTAGCCACTGATAACTGAGTGAGAGTGTGGCCATCGGGCAAGAGGACATATGAGAAAATGTCATGGTTTTCATTATAGGAGTGACCTGTGGAATATGTAGTTTTCAAAGTCTCACCTTAGAATTAGTTTTTGTGCTGTCAGTAATGTCTGTTCTTTGACAATCTGTCTGCAAACATTCAACAGCAATGGGATTCTACTTCAGTTTGGTGTAACGTCAGTCCTATGGGTATAGATTGTTTCTCTTCCTATGCTCCTGACACAAAAAGCCATTCATTTGGGTTTTATGGTGTACAGAGAACATAAGATTCTAATGAAAATTATATCAAGATACATTAGATTTCTTCTGGCTTTACTACTCCCTGAGAAAAAAAAATGAGTTGCAGTATAATCATTTATTTTTAGGCATTTATATGGAACTTCTTTTTATGAAATTATCTCAGCTTTTGACAGTTATAGATGAGTTTTGGTAGGATGGTGACAGTGTCAATGGCTCTCATCAGCGACTTAACTCAGTACAACTCAGATTACTAAGTTTCCAATTCACTAGACCTCAAGACAAAGGATGTTAATTTCTAACCATGCTTCAGTCACATTAAATAATTTTTATAGAGAATCAATAAAAATATAAATACCATGTAGCATGTTTTGTATGATCCAATTCTTAGGTACAAATGACCTGTGAGATGCACACTCACTGCTGTTATGTTGGTGGTATAGCCATGCCACGTATTTTCATCGTCACCAGGGTATTGTAGGGGAAGGGAGGTGAAGAAATTAATGTGCTATATCTATTCCACCAACACCAGCAGGGGGAGAATTATTTGAGAAATGAATCAGAGAACGATATGGGCTCCTTATCAACAGCTGTCTGCTTCATGATACATTGATAGAAAACCTTTCTCAAATATATCACTGGTTGCAAATAGTGTATATGTATGATATTCTGGAGCTCAGTTTTGTTACTCAAAACTCAGTACCATCAGTATTTTTAGTGACTGAATGACAGCAACAATGTTCCCTTCCCAGATATGCTCAAACTGCCAGCATAATGTTGGTATCGTACATTTTTCAGATGTCTAGTGTCTTCCTCAAGGCAGAAAATAAACAGAGCCCCAAGCAAATAGCAAGAAAACAAATAACCCTAAACCAACTCTGAATATTCAGTACTTTAAAAATGAAGAGAGCAGAAGTATTACTCGTGGTATGTATTGTTCTGATTTCTCATAAATTTTGCCAGAAAACATTTAACCAGACTATTTTCCTCAAAAAATTTATTCGTATTTTCTAGTGGAAACAGTGTTTTGAGTGTTAAAGAGAATGATTATGTCTCTGATGAAAACCACTTTTAGAGCCACACACCTGTAACTTTGGACAACTTGCAGGTTTTTTTCCTTATTAGAGCAAAACCTGCTTTTGAAGCTCATTGAATGTTTTGTTTTCTGCACTGTTAGCTCTGTAAATTGTTGAGGTGTATCAGATTAGGCAGTGACTTATCCCAGGGAGCCTAACTGAAAACCAGTTTAAAGCTAAAAGAGTTTGAGAAAATAAAGAATGTTGTTCTAGATCATTGTTTTAAGATTACTGTAGTTTTGTTGGAAATTTTTAAGGAAGTTAAAGAAAGGAGATGCGTTTTTTTATGACTTTCTATTTGTAACTTCAGATACGTGCTCTGTTTGCCTATACTGTTCTGGATATGTTTGTGCCCTCTTTCCCGGGGGTTACTGTATCATCACTTCTTCCAGTTAATCATGTAATTGTTCTCAAACTATTTAATTTGGAGTGATCTGAGTTTATCGGAGACATATTAGTATCTAACTAATTTTTGACTGAACCAGAGTTAGAGATTGAATATGTAAATTATTATTCTGGGCCAGCTAAGAGGATGGGAACCTTTTAAATTGGAACAGTACATGTGAACAGCTGCAGGTATTTATCACTTGATTGTCATTTATTTTTTGCATTTACAGAATGAAACACAGGTTGTTGACTAGGGTATAATCTGCACTTTCATTGTAGAAGTTGTGTTATGGTTATACATGTACCAGAAATGCACTGTAGTTAATGACAGTCATGCACTCTGACCCATATGTTTTTATCTTGCTTTGTCTAGAAAAAAAATCTAATTACAAAACCACATTAAATATCAAGCGATTAGAATCCAAATTAACATCAGGCTATTAGCCAAAAGCTTCTAGTGCAGTGCCTGAACTTTGCAAAAAGATTTTAATAGAGCTTTGACTGCCTTTATCATGGATCTTTAACATTAAATTTACATTAAACACATTATTAAGCAAAGCAATAATTCTGTGACATAAATCTGATTAATAATGTAAGTATTGCACAGTGAACTCAGAGGAGAAGTTCATTCTTTTTGTTTTGGTTATCATTTAAGGAGACAAATCAGGTTCATGTGTTTGTGGCATTCTGCATTCAACTACAGCTATGACTCTGACTTAGGATGCACAAATATTTTCGGTTGGTTAAAAAACAAACAAACAAGTAAATATACGTTTTAAATGATCTCATTAAGAATCTTACATTCACTGGTTCTTGCCAGAATGCTACATCAAGAGTACCGCCTTCTCATACTGTTTCTTGTTGGTGCCACCTGTATGAAAGACAAGATTTTCAGAGAACCTGATAGCTTCCCTCAATGAGCTTTGAAAAGAATTTCAATACAGCTAACAATCTGTAAGAGGAACACTGTTCATCAGTTTCATGACAGGAACAATGTATCAATGTTTTTCAGCATACTAGGTTAAGATAGGAGATTTATTCAATGGTAATAAATGAATATTGAAAATTATTATGGTTTTATGCATTTGTATGTAAAAAGCTATTATGGACAAAGAATTCTTCTCCAAAAGGCTTAGAGATTAATGGATTTTAAAAGGTTGAAAAACATTGACCTGTATGATAACAGTAGGGTCATTTGTTTCCTCCTAATTAGATTCACAAACAGCCAGCAGAATTGGCAGGAAACGGTCTGCTGAAAGGAAGGTTCGTACTTTTCATTCTTCTAGGATTAAGATGACTCCCTACAACTCAGATACAGTTGCCTATAGACAGATCTGTGGCCCAAAACACTTGTTTGATAGCAGATACGTCAGTCTGTGAAAGATAAAACATGGCTGAGGTAGTCAGTGCGTAGACGTATGTTAAAAGTTGAGAATCCACTTCCAGGGATTCTTTCTTCCCTTGAAGGAGAAGACAAGATGGATTTGCAAGACAGCAAGCCAAGATGGCAGCAGTTCTGCCTGTGCACAAAGAATGCTTCAGGCTGCGGAACTTGGTGGGCAGAAATACAGCATCTTTAAGATGTTAGCAGCTGAGGGCTTAAGCAATGTATTTTTAGAATTACTGACTCAGGTTTGATTGCTTAAATTGCATTTTAAGTGTTGTCCAGAACTGGGGCCGGTGCACTGATGGGCTAGGTCACATCCATCTCCAAGATACATATCACCAGAGGGCAGTGCTAAACTGGGAACTAAAATTTTATTTTCCCATGTAATTCATGTGTGTGGAAAGAAAGCTGCTTTTGTTCTGCTTCTGATATTACTATTTTAAAAAACAGCTTTGTTTTGTTTTAAAATTAAGACTTGTGTATTTCTGGTTTTAGAAGTGATGAGAAACCTTGTGCTTTTAATTAGGGCGAGGAAAATAATTGTAGAACATCACTTTTTGGAGTCCAGATAGAAGTATTTGCTCTCAGTTTCTCAAACACTGAAAGATCTTTTGTTAATATTTCTCTGTAAGAACATGTCAAGATTCAAAAAGAAATTACTTGACAAGCTCTTGCAGTCTATGCCTAGCCTCCCCAGCAGCCCAGGTGACTGAGAAGGCAAGCTGTGAGCATGGCCCATGCTGCTCATCCAGGGAATTAACAACCTTGCTTTGGAAGCATGGCCTGTGTCACGTAGAGAGGCAGACGTGGCACACAAAGAGTTACTGTAATTTGCATCAGAATGCCAGTAAAGTGCAAACGCTGCTTCATTAATATGAATGAAGTTCACAGGATATTTACAAATTACACAAAGCCCCCCATTTAAAAATATATATATTTGATGCAAGTCACACACAGTGTGTGTGTGAAGCTGTTTCTGATACTGGCATAACATGGCGTGACAATAAGTAAATATAATGGTTGTCTTCATCTTCATTGACACAGGAACTTAGATTGGGCACTGACAGTAACAGATGTAGCGGTGGATATTAGTTGAAATGAACTCCAGTATAGTATATCATGGTAATAGGCTTTGTCAATATGAAGCATGCTGTAAAAGCAGGAGCTTAAATCTGCATGAAGAAGGGAAAAAAAGGGTCAGATTGAAAAGGACGTGTCTTTAGTGGTGATATAAGGCTTGTGCATTTCTAGGAAGCATCATGCACATACATGTGAAATAATGAGATGCTGAAGCATTGAAAGTATTTTATTAACAAGAGACTGTTTTCTTGTTAGTCTGTGATAATGAGGAAGATGTGTCTGTGGAAAAAATAGGATGCAGAACTGTGGTCTAGTATGCTGTAAAATAGTGTCAGACATTAAGACTTGTTCATCATATAACAAATATAAGTATATAGAGGCTTATCCCCAAAAAACGATGCTTATCTTTCATTCACCCTTATGAATTGCCCACGTGAGAGTGTGTTTTGTTATGAGATCAGTGAAATAAAAAAGCTCGCTCTGGACAAGATTATACAAAAATCATTAATATTTATGTTATGAAAAATACAGTATCTAAGCTAAGTTGGAAAAAGAATTACACCAACTTCACTCAGGGCTTTAAGGCATTTTTTTTTAAATACTGCAATCTAATTCAAGAACACTATGCTCTGGGATCATAACTATTTAGTTTCAAAGCAATGAGCTCATCTTTTCAAGAAGAATTACACTCCTAACCAATTCCAGAGATTAAAACAATATCATAGGACTGAGCCATTTCTTACACATTCATTACTATCATAAACCTAAATATCAAACTATATTTGTATAACTGTTCAGATTGTTCAGTTGATACTTTGTGAGGAATGAGGATTTGGAGAGTTGGGTGGTCTGTGTTTTATTTTAATAAGAAGCAAAGCTATATTTTTCCATGGATTAAGTCCAACACAGAGAGAACTGTCAGTGTGAAAACAATAGAATTTATCTCCACTGATGTAGCTTGACATATGAACAAGAGCCTGAATTGTTGCCATGGCAATAAATGTGTAGGACTTATGCATGCATTTTCTGCTATAGGATTTTGATTAATGGCATTGACTAAATAGTCTGAAGTAGAAGAAACACTGCATCAGGCCTGAGAATAGAGATGGCCTGGAATGGGTCTGCACACCCTTCTGCACACTTTTACTGGTAAAATAAAACTGTGGTTGAAATTGGAGTTGTCAAGTCTCCAGTAAAGGACAATGGAGGATTTAGCACTGAAAATTTAAAATGAAATGACAGTCTGTTGAACTGTATTGGAACATTTTTGATATTTTCGTAGATTATATTTCTACACTGTTTGAATGATACAAATAGGAATATTCCTTTGTTAGCTGCTGTAGACTCAATAAATGTCTTGATTCAGAAGACAAGTAAGCATCTAACATTGATTCATTCATTAAGTTGTTGCAATAGTGGAAGAGGAGTGTGTCAGTAACCTTCTGAGCCAAGGCCTTCACTGGGAATAGGGAAAAGTGGAAGACTTAGGCAAGATGCAGAGCAGCTCGTGGGAAGTGGTATCATGAAGGGATTGGTCAGAACTTACCAGAAATGGCTCTAAATAAAATGTCCTTTGAATTCAAGTAGATCTAGTTGAAAATATTAAAAATGTATGATTTATCTGTATTTTATTATTGTTTGTATATATTATTATGTATTTATCTGTACACATAATGCAGATGTGTATACTTGTCAATGAGTGTACTGAGATAGCTATAGTGAATTTGGAATGCTAAGTATATTTATTGTGAGAGAAATTGAAGATTCTACGTAGTATCTTACTATACTGATTTTTTTTCAGTGATTCTGGAGCATATATCTTTACCAATTCTATATATTTGTGGGATTTAAAAAATAAATTAGGGAGCTCTGAAAACAAACTCAATTCTACAGTGCAAAAAAAAATCTACAATAAGAACATGCTCATTTTTGACATGATTTTAAATATATTTTCTTCCCTTATTTTTTTTATCGTAAGAGCTATTTGTGCTTAATCAAGAGTTCAGCTTTTCTACAGCTCATCATCTGTTCCTAATCAACCCTGCCGAGGAATCAGACTGCAGAATTTATGACGTTGCCATTATTTCTATGGTAATAGGATAGTTGTTGAGCACAGTGTTATTACTTCTTTGTAGGATCAGGGATAAGAAAGACTGGACTGTGGGAGGCATAATTAACAGGGACACAACTACCTTTAGTTGGAGAAAATGGCGGCATGGGAAATGATGGGCAATTAAAGGTATTTTGTGTAAGGGTTCCATTCCAATTTGCCTCAATGCAAAGTTTGCTATTATTTTGTAAACTCACTTATACCTTAAGTAACACTCTTACAAATACTAATTATTGGTGAACATTTCAGTATCTTGTCCATTAAATGTTATGTTATGCTCCCTTGACTCTTGCTGTGGTAACTACTAATTGCTAACTTTTGAGACAGGAGGACACTTGTTACTTTAAAATTTTAAAAACCTATGTTTGTGATCCTCATGCTTCCAGTCTCTTACTGGCATCATCTCCCTCACACTGGCACATGTGTCTCCCCAGTGGAATGTGGCAGTGCTGCTGGAACTGGTTCCTTGTGGTTCAGCCATTTTCTAAGACTTAAACAGCAGTGAAGGGACCTCAGGTTGATCTTCATGCTTGAAAACTTGGAAGCAAAGGGAAAAGCATTTCCAAATGGGACTATCATGCTTGTATCTGGACCTGTTAGCTGTTTAATGCTGGTTGTTTGGGCCTCCTTGCTATCTGCTAGCAGTGTGCTTTACAACTATAACTGTGCCTTTCTGCCTCCTTTCCACACCTTTTCCAAAGCAAGCAAGAAGGAAAGGTAGATGCAACGGCAACTTTAAGGATAAAAATATTTAATTTCATTGGCTTATGCTTATGAAGTGTTACAGTGTCTGGTGCGTTTCTGTATAACTTTTGTACTTCTGGCACTTTTAATGACTTCCAAAGCTCTGCCTTGTTTCAGGACATACAGAGCCCAGGTCTTCCATTCATGTGGCAAGATAGATCTCCCTTCCTTTGCCCAAGGAGTCCTTCAGCTGTGCTGTGCTTAGTGTGGAGGGACTGTCCTTGGAAAGAAAAGATTTTGTCCTAAGCAGCTGTGTCTGAGATACCAACTAGCTATGGGATGAACCAGCAGCAAGGAAGACAAGGCAACACAGCTGGTGCTGATGTTCAACATATTGAAGATCTAACCAGGAAAGATCCTGGAGGTACTGCTTTACTGTCATCTGATGAATCAAGTCTGTCTTAAGTGAGAAAAACTTATGCAAATCTGTTTACCCTAACATGAAAAACAAAAGCATTCTGTAGTCATTCGTAGGCTTCCAGCAATTAAAGTATTTTAATGGTGCTCATCAGTATCTGTATATGAGTAATCGGTCGTGTAGAAAAGCACCAAACTCATTTCCTCATTTGTATCCCTTGCACTTTCAAGGGGTAGCTCTGAAACTGCCCCCACTGTAGGCCAAAGGAAACTGTCAAAACGGAGAATATTACAACACATTCATGTGGTTGACAGGTTATCACCTTAATAAGCTGATGATCAGAGACCTTGTAGTTCTCAGGCAAGAAGACAGACAGACCAATTATCCTGATTCAGCCTCAAAAAAATAACGGACTTGAATAGAATCTCAGAGTCTCCTGGAGGACATCGGAAGTGAGTGAGAAGCTGAAGACTTAGTGAACCATCTTCATTATATGTTGGCTTTTGTATATGCTAGCCAGCAGTAATATGATCAACACTCTGGTTCTGAAATGAATATCCTCTCCTTATCGCACAGATACTTTCAATTTTCTGACTGCTGTTGCCTGATGAAAAACAGGAGTAGGAATTCAAATGACAGCGATAATCTCACGCTCTCATGTTTGTTTGTTTCAAAAAAGATTTCTTCCTCCAGAGGCTATACTGAAGTTGCATCGCTGATTTACTGCCATCTAGTTTTCAGTGCAGTTTTGAATCAACCTAGAGAGTAGCTAGTTAATCTGATGTAAGTGAAGCAAATACCCAAGCCTGGCATGATGTTATTTTAGACTGGACTGTGAAACTGAAGCCATCCATGAAAGATGCTGTTAAGCAGGACATAAGGCTCTGCACTGCGTGAGACAAACTTTCTTTTGAACTTTGAAACATCTGGTCACAACTTCCCCTAGGCTTCTTAATTCTGGAGTCCTCCAGAATCAATGCTTTATTTGATCCCTTTCAGCACCTATTTGACAGTAAATTCTGTGTCTGCACTGACTGTTTAACAGTCCATCAGCAAAGCAGTCAAACTGACATGCAACTGTCAACTTTTTCTCTGTCCACATCTGTGCAGTCCAGACAATCCATGGTTTCAAAGGGATCAGATCATGTATAAATGTAACTGTCTGAATGTGAAGTTGAGTATGATAGAGGCAATGGCCTTCAGCCAAAAAGAACGACTGGGAGAGTCCACAGTTGTTCATGAGAGCAAACAAGCTCAATTTATAGTTTAGTCTTGACACTGAGCTCCCTCAAATGGCATCTCATGAAACATTTTCTGTCATTGCTTAAATTCCAGCCAAATTCCAGTCTATCCTGCAGTGTAAATATCTTTCCTCAGCTATTAACATTTTTGTCACCTTTCATCTGCATTGCAGAAATATCATTTGGGTGAAATCTGCAGTGCTATATTTCTTTCACAGCTGAACATTAACACGATCCGGATTAAAGTATACAGTTGGAAAAAGAAAGCATTTTCTCAATATCTGGTCCAGACTGTACAGTGAACCCTCTACAATCAAAGCAACAGCCCAGTCTGGCTCCAGACAACTACGTAGACTGCAAGGTATTTTTATTTATTTTTTCAACCTTAACTTCATTAAGTGACATGAAGCACAAAAAGAAAGTCTAAATGAAAGTTATTTTCCAAAATAAGTTTAACTGTGCTTCAACAGGTTCTCTGCTACGATAGTACACAAATCTTCAGACATACATGGATTATCTTCATAAGTAGATTTTAGTATTTGTCCATTTTGATGCAACTTTGTTCTTCTCTTTAAATCATTTGAGTTTGGTTGCAATTCAAAGTTATACTTAAGCACTGTGCTCGATGAGAACCCAGAATCAAGGTCTTGCAAGTCAGACATATCCATGCAGTTTCAGCCAGGACTTTTATTTTTTGTCAGAAGGTAAATCTTTGTTCATAATCACAGCTGATAATTTTTACCATTATCACATGAAAAGTTCCCTATCAAGGTGAGATATTCACTTCCTTGGCACCATCTGAAAGTCACAGAATGACAGAATCATAGTGGCTGGAAGGGACCTCTGGAGATCACTGAGTCCAACCCCACTGCCATAGCAGGGTCCCTTCAGCAGGTTACACAGGAAAGCATCCAGGCAGGTTTTGGATATCTCCAGAGAAGGAGACTCCACAACTTCTCTAAACAATCTGTTCCAGAGCTCTGTCACCCTCACAGAAAAGTTTTTCCTCATGTTTGTATGAAGTGTTCCAGTTGTTAGTGTGCGAGCACAAGCATTACTTGTTTCCAACATAAGTGGACTATGAATTAGCAAAGAAGCTAGCAACAAGTTCATGCCATAGGGAGGGTAGGGTTTGAGAGGTTTGTTGTTCCCACAATTCATTCATCCCTAGGTGTTGTTTTGTTACAGTCTACCTCTACACAATGGTTGCCTCACTCACATGCGGACTGAAGGACATTAGACCACTGCAAAAGATTTTATGCAAAGAGAGATCAGCTCTGATATTGGTTGGACTTGAAGTCGTGCAGCATGCAGTAATTAAGTACTGAATCTACACGTGCATTTGGATACTGATTTGGTTTTGGAAGTTGTTGCCTGCTGAGAGGCTTTGAATTAGGATTTGTTCAGCAAAAATTGGGTAGGGGAGAGAGGGCAGAAAAACATTTGTCACAGGTCAGACAGTATTTTGTAGTGTGACTTAGATGTAGTAGAAGCCAAATATGTCTGTAGAGTTCACAAAAGGTGCTGACATATGAAATCCAAGAGAGGATTGAATAAAAATAAGACTTTTCTGCTTCAGTCTGGCTTTAGTAAAATTCATGTTCACTTAAAGAAGAAACTTCTAGGACTTCATCACACTTCAAATCCACTTTCTGTTCATTCTGACACACTTCTTTCTAAGCAGGCATTCTAAAATTCAATTTCTGGCACTTTTATATGGGTTTATATCAATGTACAGCTTTGTGGAAGGCAAGAGTAACAGAAACATGAGTAAAAGACAATGAAGAGCAAAATGGGGAATATTTTAAAAGATCTAGCACTTTATCCTTTGATATCAGTATTCTGTCTGTATAATGAACACAGCACAACAAAATGCAAATGCGTAATAATTACTAGTGTATAGGACTATTTTTCTGTTATCTCATCAATAAGATGGATTGCTAATATTCACTGAATTTTACTGGGTGCGATGTCCATTTGAAAATATTTCTTTTTGGAAGCCAAGAAAATGCATGCTGGAAAATTACTCTGCAATTTAAAGTTTATCTCCACTGATATTTTGCTTAGCAAAAATATTTTTAATTTCATTTGCCTTCCGGATAGACAGTTCTTTTCTTAACAAATTATCATGCAGTCTTCCAGGGTCTATAACACAACATATGGGTTTATTAGCTGGTGTTATCTGATGTGACAGTTTTAACTATACCTGGAGTTAGTCAGCTACCTTTAGGATCAACATAGATGATCAGTTTGAGAGCTGATGTTCCTCTTCCTTTTGTGTTTACATGCACACAGATGTCCTCAGCAGTGTCCACATTTTGGTGCAGATTTTTGTAACTCCAAATCAAATTAAATGTTACATTACATATTGTAATCACATAGTGTACAGTTTAAACCAACCAGTTGTAAGAATAGATCTTTCTTTTTAAGGCAGTACCTTTGATGCAGCCTCATCAAACAAAAGAGTCTGCCTTAAAAAAAAAAAAAGTAAAAAAAAAAAGCTGTTTCATTTTATATTGGAAAAATACAATGTGACATCTGGAGAATAAATTGTTCAGTCAGCCAG
>JANHGO010006847.1:0-20810 GCA_024606505.1 Aquila spilogaster
ATACTGAACCCAAAACACAGCACTATACCAGCTACTAGGAAGAAAGTTAACTCTATCCCAGCCAAAACCAGGACAACAAGTCATGTTATCTTGATTTTCTTGTCATTGAATTTTGATGATTTGTTCGTTGTTACGCTTTAAACTAATATTGTAGTTGTTCTGAACATATTATGCTGTTATGAACAGTAGTACATCATAAGAATAGATTTTGCATTTTTGAGTGTTTAAGAAAAATGCTGGAAATAGGTGGGGAAAATTAAAATGCTTAAAGTAATAATGATGGCAAGTATATATGTTTCTTTCCTTTTAGGATCTGCTTTCACAGATGCATCACTATAGTCCTGGGGTTAAGCATAATGCACTTCTTGGGCTCAAAGATCTCCTGTCTCAGTATCCATTTGTAATTGATGCACACCTTTCAAATATAATAAGTGAGGTGGCAGCTGTGTTTACAGACAAAGATTCTGGTGTCAGAGGAGCAGCTGTTCACCTACTGCAATTCTTGGCTTCAAAAATAAGAGCGGAACAGATTGCTCCATTTTTTCCTTTGGTAAGTGCCCATCTCTCCAGTGCCATGACTCATATCAGTGAGGGAATTCAGGAAGATTCATTGAAAGTCTTGGATGTTTTATTGGAAGCATACCCAACTCTTCTCACAGACCGCAGCAGTATATTGTTGAAGAATTTTGTAGAGCTTATTTCTCACCAGCAACTGTCAAAAAGACTGAAAAGCAGAGAGAAACTTTCCTGGATGCTCTCTGTTAACCCAAATCGCAGAGTAACCTCTCAGCAGTGGAGGTTGAACGTACTTACCAGGCTCAAGAAGTTTCTCCAGGCAGTGGTAGATGGATCCAGTGAAATAGAGGATGAAGGGCTTCAAGAGCAAAAGGATGGCCCTCATTCTGTGAGGAACCCAATATGTATAAGTTGGAAGGTCCATGCAAATAATCAGCAACATATACAACTGTTTGAAAATGGTGGCTTACGACCAAAGATCAACTCATCATTTAGACTGAGGTGAGAAAACATTAACTAATTTGGGAATTAATGTCAACTGTATGATCACAATGTTAAACTGTGGTTCGTTGCTGTTGAAGACAACAATTTAATTTTTATTGTGGGGTTGTCCCTTAGCCATATTTTAGGGCATTTAGTGTAATGTGCGGTCTTACTGCAGTGGCTTGAAGATGTGGAAATACTCAGCAGATAACTGTGCTGTGTGTATATCATGAACTTTCCTATTATCAAATAGAAGCTTTATTTTATGCTATGCATAACAACTTTGGAAGACCAGCTCTAGTGGTTTTCTTGGAATGCGAACTGATGACCACACGTTGTTGCAGGATATCAAATAGACCTGAGGGCAAGCAGGCAAATTTCTTTACATGAAATGTAAGCTTGTTTCTTACACTGTGATAATGAATTCTACTGAAACTTTGTGCTTTTACCTGTAACAGTCTATCATAAGTTTAGGAGTCTATTTCCTGTGACTATAGCTCCTTTTAAAAAGGACAGCATGATGTGTCTGGCTGTATGAAGTTCTGTGGAGTTTCCGATTCTAGCTATTTTTAATCAATTCACCAGTTTATATCTTCACTATGGATAAAAGTTGTCTCATCTGAGACATGTTGATGAATATGGAAGAAAGTGTAGTCTGCTTAGTCACGGAAAGGTTTGTGTGTTTTTCAGTAGTACTCTAAACAGATGTGAGCTGAAGTTAAGGGAAAAATAACTAATCATCTTTATTTCTCTTCCTCCTTTCTGATTCACCCACTCCTCAAACTAGAGGGGAACCTCCCACCCCACTTTATGGCACCTTTTAAACATTTGCATCCTCATGTATATGCATTACTATAGATGTTACATACCTGCTGGTAGGAGATCTGGAATGATGACTTGAAAAACAGAAGCTGTTTAGCCATTACACAGGACTTCTAATCCGTAGATAGCAGGGTGGTTTGAAAAGAAACCAGAATCCTTGTTTTACTGCTGGGGGAGACTGAATAAGGGGTATAAAGCAGTTAATACCAAATTCATCTAGGAGGTCAGTGGCAGAAGAGGGTATAAAACCCACGGCCTAATCCATTGCTGTGTCCGTCTCATATCTTTGAATGAATGAAGTGCAGAAGAAGAGCTGTTCTCTTTTAATACTACAGGTATTGGCCTGAGTTAGCAGGTGTTTTCCATCTCTGTCTTGGAGACACATGAATGACCATTCAATTTCCACTCTCCTAGGCTTTCTCTTGGCAGATAGCATATTACTTCTAGTAGGTATAGGAAATTTATATTAAGCTAAGTAAAATCTGCAGCATATTCTCATAAAAATGGTTGTTAATATAGCATAAGAGTTCAGTCATGACCAACAATATCTGCTGCAGGTAAAACTTTAGTTGGAAACTAGACCAGTGAAGCCCATGAGGCAGGGGGAATGGTTCAGTGCTGAGCACACAACAGTCTTGTGGAATTCGTCTCTGCAGTCAGAAGCATACGATTGTGGACCACCGTATATCAGAGGATTCTTGTATTGTGCCCTGAATGATATGCAGTGGGTGATATACCATGCCCTGTAGTAGCTGAAGATGGCATTGTATCCAAGGTCTAGGAAAATAAACTTTACGTCTGGTGTCACCTGAATTGGATTCCGCTTTTCTGAGGAGCTAGATTTTGGTGAAACATCGTGATCGACTTGTGGTTATAAATACTTTCAAAAAGGCATTTGCAAGCATGAGGAGGAGCCAGAAGAATAGAAGGAAACATTGCTAGAATCCAAGGCAAGACTGGCAAAGCAAGCTGATGGCAGCAGAACAGGAGGATGGAAAGAGAAGGGGCATCTGCTGAAGGTACTAAAATGTTCTCGTTTTATTGCATTTGTGCATATTTTTGGTATATTCATTTTGCACAAAGGGCCAGTACAGCTTGTTTTAGTGGATATCTGCAAAATTCTAAGAGTGGAAGTTAATGTGGTGGCTTTTGTATTTGCCACTGAAATCTTTTCTAGTAGTCTGAAGATGTTTAACTCTGTTTCTTCCAATCCCAACTGTGGCCTTTTACAGGCATTCCCAGGCCTCTGCTATGGCCATTACTGCAAGGACAGAATTTACTTCTAATAAGAGGTGCAAAACATCTGTAATGCTCCTTGAGTACTTCCAAAATCTCAAACAGTGTGTGTATTTTTGTTAAAAGAAGTCAATGCACAAATAGTCAAGTCCTAACTATAGGTAATGAGTTGACCAAACCGTAAGTAAGTAATTGCAGTGTGTATGTATTGATGGCCTCATTACTAATACTGGAAGCAAGTTTCAACTTTGTTCTTTAAAAAGTAGGCTTCCAAACACCACTAATAGTATGCTAAACTTTTAAAGTTCCTGTATCTTTTTAATATTGCAAGTTCATTGTGTAGTGATGGCACCTCATTGATAACCTTGTGGTTATGGAAAGGGATTTTCAGAATCGGTTTGCAGTGTTAATGTTTAGTAAAAAGTGTAGATTTTGAGCTTGGAATGCTGGATGGTTCAAAAATGCAAATCTTAAGACTTTGTTATTTTCTGTTGTGTGCTAGATCTTCCTACTGTGTGTGAATTAAAGATTACAGTGAATTAGGAGATTATTAGAATATATCCTCTGCCTTATGTGCTGACTGTGCTTCTTCTTGCATCAAACTCATTTCAGGTGTGGAAAAATGGAAAGCCTTCACAACTTAAATGTGGTGATACCAAAGTGTGTGATCTTTTTTTGGACTGGATGGAAGTGGTGCTGAAGAGAAATGGTAGAGCTTCTGTTTCTGCTGAGAAAGGACAAAATGAAGCTGCAGAAAAAAACAAAGAAGACTTGAGACACCAAAATGGAAAACAAAGCACAGTGAATAAATATGTGTATGGTGTGACCTGTGCTTCAGATAGAAATGGAGAATACAGTTCACTTTGTGTACTGAGTGTTTCTTTGCTGCAATTGGCAGTGCACACAAAAATGGAGGACAGTAACCTGGCTTAGACTCTGAGCCATAAAAGCTCGTTAACTTCCAATGACTTTTCCTATTTTAAGCAGCAGAAAGTTGTTTCCTTATTTTCTGTTTCTTTTACATTTCCTTGACTTCCTTTGCTGAATTTCTGTTGTCCTCTTACTGTCAAATGGCAGATACATTACACAGTTTTCTTTTGTTTGGTCCTGCTTTATAAAAATATTGGCATTTTAAAGAAAAATGACAGCTTAAGGGGTACATAAATATCTTGCAGCTCCCTTCGATAGTATTTCATACCAATGTGAAGGTAGTATGCTTTGTAGTGTGAGAGCCGCCTTACCATTAAAGAATAGTGATAACAGATATGTGACAAAAAGATTAACACTTTAATTTACATCAAACCCTCCCAGTTCCAGTGAACCTGGGCTATTGCACTAATCAAATGCATACTGGACAGATTACAGTAATACTTTGTCATCATCTGTTACTGGCAGTCAGATTTATTTACTGCTTTTGTTGTTAACCTTGAATACCTGGAGGAATCTTCTCTTGAGAGATGGTGGCTTCTTTTGCAGAGGTAGATGAAAGCTGTGCTAAGCATTCTTGCGAAAATGCTTTTGGCAGCTGGGTGGAGTATCCCTTTTGGCATGAATTCTTCCTTCTTTTTCCATCCCTTGTTTCAGAATAATACTGAAATAGTTGGGGTGGGTGTGTTAACACTTTTTTAGGAATCCTTGGGTGTGTTAACACTTTTGTAGGAATCTTCAGGTGTGTGTTGCCAACTTCTCAGGTTTCGTGCACTGTTCGCTGTTTAATGGGCAGATTTTTTTGTGTACCAGAAATAGATCGCTCAAATTCCAGAGCTCTGCTGTAATATCAGGTATTATTTTCAGAGAAATTATTAAAGACTACTACTTCAGAACTATTTAAGCCAGTTACTCACATTTCAGAATCTCATCTAAGTGTGTAGTCCTGTCATGGCATAGCATTTACAGGACCACCTTTTTCAGTGAGGTTATGGTCTTGGTATCAGCTGGCTTGTCCAGTGATGCTTTAGAATTCATTGTGGTTATAACTGGAAGGTGGGGTTTGTCTCCTCTGCCTTTAGATGACTGACAGTTAAATGTCTAAGTTGCAACTATTCACCCTAAACTCTCTTTACAGTCTGAAAGGAACTGGTGTCTTTACTGCAGTGTCTGCGGCATAGAAGGGACGTAGAGCAACAAAGAAGGGACAAATAAGCCAAATTACATTGACTGTATACACTGGTTGCTGCAGTTAATGCTAAGCTTTATAAAATTTTAACATGTCTGATAGTTGTAGGTATTAAGATAAAACTATCATTTTTTTCTTATGACCAGTTATGTTTCCACTTGTCCCTTTTATTTTGTGCTGGAGATCTAAATTCTCTCTCCGATCTTGCCTTCATTGAAAAAGAGCCTGCATTTGTCTCACACTTTCTTTTTATTCCTTTGCAGATGTCTTCTCCCTGCTCCTTTTACAGTTTGTTAATACCTGAATTTGTTTTGGTTTAGTAAGTTTCTTGAGAAACCAGTTTCAACCAGAGAGAAATGACAGAGTAAAATTTTCTGTTATGTGCATATTATAGATGACTGCAATGGCATGACAAATGTAGTTTCATAGAAGGCTATAACTAGTTGGATAATTTGGAAATGACAGGATGACCAGGAAAAACTGCTTTATGTCTTTAATCCAGTATGAAATGAAAATATTTGTAAACAGCACTTGTCTGCCTATCTGTGGAAAGAAAGCAGTTTTTCAGATCCTATTTTGGGTGTATATGTAAAGAAAAATCACTTGGAGAACATCAATGAAATAGAAAGGAGTTTAACAGGAGGTTCAGTGTACCAATTTTATGTATGTTAGGAAGTTAGAATCATGATGGGAATTCCCTGCTGTGAGTTAGAAAACAAAATCATCATGGAAAACAATGTTAGAAATCATCAGTTGAAATTATTGCTGCTTTTTTTTCTTCTTTTTTAAGGGTTCTTGTTAAATGGAAACCCTTTCAGAAGCTTCTGTATTGCTTAAAATTAACAGGAATTATTCAAAGCTTTCTTTCTTTAAAGAACTGCCTTTTTAAAATGGATATAAATTGCCTGGATTTATGCAGGAGCAGGATTTGGTCATTTGTGCTGATAATCCCTTTTGAAACACAAATGAAGTGTGTTATAAGGCAGGGGAAAAAAAAGTCCTTGGTTTTCTTGCTTTCTGGGAGATATTCTTTTAAGTTAAACTATAGCTCTTCATTTTTGATAATTTTTGTTTACCTTCATTATCAGATGATTTTAATAATTTTCCAGCTAGTTGCTCTCCAGAGCATTATAGTTAAACACCAGGTGGGAACCAAAGTTCTATTTTTTGCACAATGTTGGGTTTTTTTTTTTCCCTGTTAATATGATCAACCATTATGTTTATTATAGCTGGAGATGGTTATTAACTGTAATAAACCTTATGCATTTGACAATACTTTGTAGTCAGTTTCATTATTTTGTTTCAAGGCGTTTAAAACTTAAAGGTTTTTCATTTTGTGTGCCGAGTACAGTGAATTCTTATCTGTTGGCTGAAGGTGATATGATAATACAAATCATATTTCTCCACTTTATAGACTTTACATATAACAATGGGGAAAGAAATACTGAAATCTGTAAGAAGCTGTTACAGAAGCACAAACTTGAGGGAGACTTGGGAGCAGGGTTGTTGTAGATGGTTTGAACTCCCTTTTTTCTTACTGAAATATCTAGCAAAGCAAGCAAACATTTAATGTATTAAAAAAGTATTTTTTCCTGTTACTCAGCAGGAAAGTGGTATTGCTCTAATCTGTTTTTAAAGGTGTGATCTTTATCTTTTTTTCTTTTTTTTTCTTTTTTTTTTTTTTGGTTTTGTCATTTAGGTCTCTGGCAAGTGTAATGGACAGTGCAGAAAAAGGCCTGTCCTCGGCTGAAAACTTAAAAGGTTTTATTGAGATAATAATTCCATTACTGATTGAGTGCTGGATTGAAGCATCTCCTGCACAATCAGCTCCCATTCTTGGAAACCTTTTGGAATCAGAATCTCAGCAGCTTATGCAGCAAGTGCTTAGTATAATACATTTATTATGGAAACTCACAAAGCGACATGATGAAACATACAAAATGGTAAGGGAGAAGTGATCTGTGGCATAATAATGACAGTTCATTTTGTTTTGATTGGAAACTAGTGATTTGGTGATTGGAAGTAGTGGAAATATTTTATTAAGTGAGAAAAAGCCTAGGTTTTGAGTAGAATTTGGATTTTGTCAAGTCTCTTACTGGAGAAAAGAATCTGTTGAACTGAGCAATGAGATCACAGGTAGTCTACAGGAATCCTTCTTGACAGGCTACAGCACAAAAGCCTTTGAAACTGAAAGTGTTACCGGAGGAGCATTTTGTCTCCCAGATAACCTCTAGAATATAAATTTGAACAAAGCATAGAATGGAGTTGTGTGTTCCTTTTTTGTATTGAAAAATTTTACAGGGGTGTGTGGGGGTGGAAATGAACAAACCCTAAACCCTTGGAAAGGTAGGGGATAACGGTGGTATGAGATCCTGTAATTGCTTGGTGCAACCTATGTTGTTGTGTCATGATTGGTAGTATCACAAGGCATCAAATCTAAAGCCTCAATAAGAATTTTGGAAAATATCCTTGAAGTTTTTTTCCCCTAATTATTTTGTCTGTCCTTTTCTTTGATAAATTAATTGCTATTTTTTTGTAACTTTTGCTGCTCTTCCAAAGATTTTGGAAACTGTAAAAAGAGCACTCTTTTTGTTTTGGCTATTGAGAGTAGTTGGAAGGAACGTCTTGACAGCTCTTTGTTTTACCTGTGTATAGGGCTGTAGGTCCATTTGCTAAACAAAAAATCTATGCATAGTGTAATTATTGGAAAACATTTGTGGAATCATTCCATTAGACCAGAGTTACCCAACATACACAGTCTTGAGGGATGGATTCAGTGTGTCTGAACAAAACACGCAGTTCCCCTTTTTCCTCTTCATTGTTTTTAGAGGGCCTCTTAGAAGCAGGCAGAAAGCAGGCAGTTGGCCAAGTAAATACCTGTGGCAGCCTACTGCCCCCAGCCTTTTTCTTTAGGGTACTGCAGAGCTGCTGCCCTTAGCCATAGGGTGCCTGCATTTTGGTCACATGAAAGGAGTGTTCCTCTGTCAAGATGTGAGCTGTTTTAGGTACATGCAGTTGCATTATGACCTTAAGATGTTTTCTGGGGAAAAAAAAAAACAAACCCTGATGTCCATAAACACCCCCCCTTTTTTTTTTTTGAGCATATTGTGTTTTAGATAAGATAAACAGTTTATTTTGTCTTTTCCTTTATAGTCACCTTCATATATAAAATGCATTCAGATGGCTCAGTTTGAAAATGGAAGCTTTGCTTATTTAACAGCCCTTAGGCTTACAGGCCAAAGTGGTTATTACAGTGGTTATTACACTTTGGAAGACCACTCTGAATATGCTTAGTGGAAACCTATTAATCTGTGAAATAGTTTAATGGTCATTCTCTGTTCTTAGTACTTGAATATCAAAAAGAATATTCTGCCTGACCAATCTGATAGCAATGCAGGCTTTTTTTGTGATGAGTTCTGCTGGACACTATGGGATGGTGACTGAGTGTCTGCTAACCCACAAAGTAAAATTATTTTTTAAGTATTGAAAAAAACCCTTTTCCTGTAAGGATGGCCTTTCTACTGGAAAACACTTTGTCAGTGGGCTTTGAACTACAAGTACACTAATGATGGGGAAAGATGAAGGCAGTGTCAGAATAAGTCTTAATGGAAAACTTGGGACAGTCACTGCAAGTAAATCAGAGTTCACTCTGATTTTTAAGTACCCTCATAAAGTTGATATAAAAGCACTTTCAATTCACATCTGTAACTCAGTTTAATATTGTATATATCCACATTAAGATGTGCTAAGAAAATACACCAGTCCAGTTTGGATTAAATGTTGTCGCTCAACCTTGACTTGCATCATAACTTTACTCCCTTGTTTTGTGGACCTTCAGGTTCATGTACAGGACTTCACATTTACATCTGAACATAAATATATATGAAAACTTGCAAACAGAAGCTAAAGTTCCTGTTTTTCATTGATTCCAGTAATGGATTTTGGAAGATGATTGCATTGATGTATTTCACTTACTACTGTGTTTTCTGTCTGCCATCTGCTTTCCTTAACAGGAGCTATGGCTTCGAATGAATTACCTTGTTGATTTCAAGCACCACTTCATGCGTCATTTTCCTTATTCTTTACAAGAAACAGTAAAGCACAAAAAGAAAGATTCGTGCAAAGGGTAAGAATAAAATCAATGTCATGTTATAGCTTTTAATTTTGTAAGGTAAGTGAGACAATGTGAGTCATGCTTCATCCAGTACTAAATTTTTAATGTTGGAAAAGAAAACTTTTTATTGCATATTCCTTGAAGATCTGTAGAGAAGTTTTTATAGGAAGGTGCATTGCTTTGAATTGAGAACTTTTGGTTGTTCTTTGTAAAAGTATTGTATGGGAGGTCGTCTGAATAGCCTCCAGTAGAAATCAAAATGCTGTCTTAAAGAAATGCACGTATTTTATTGAATGCTTGATCTGGAATTTGCATATTGCTAAATGGTGATTTGTGTTAGTCTGACTAGTTTCATATTTCTGCATGTTTTGTTCAGCAGTCAACTGAAGTACATCAAAACATAGTTAAAACATTTTTTTCACCCCCATCTGCTCTTCTAATGTTTTTTTACAGGGCTGGATAAATCCAGCTAGGAGGGGAGATGGGACACATTGTGCCTATGCTGTATGGCAAAGCAGTACTGGAGGAGGAGAAGCCAAACACTCGCATGTTTCTTCACTATTGAGCTGGCAGAGTGGGTGCACCAATTTTGTTCTGGTACAGGCCAGTAGCAGGTTGTCTCCCCTCTCAGCTCCCAGATGTGAGACTGTATTCACGCAAAGTCTGTTCTGGAGTCATTCTGTGCCATTGCAGTCCATGTAGAACGCTGGTGTATGTACAAGGGGTATCAGCTGGTGTCTATCGTGGTTTCAAATACTTGCAAACTGTGCCACTGCAGACTGAGCTGTAGTAGTAGAACTCTTTTTGTACTAAGGGTCCACCATTGTGCAGGTATACTTGAGGCTGAAATCATGTTTGGTATTTTGACTTGCATTTTCTCTTCTTGAAAGGGCACATAGATCAGAAGTACAGCATAGCCGTTGGTTAAATGCTTTCATTTCGGCTAAGTCTTAGCCGTTAAGCTCATAAAGCCAAAAGGTGTTTTGCTTTTCCAGGTTTTGACCTGAACACCCTTCCTTGAAACTGAAAATCTCAGTAGTTAGGCAATGCAACCATATTTCTTGTCTTACAGATGACACCCTGACTAACCATCCTTGTGTTGATCATCTTCACTCTGCTACTAAGTTTTGCCCTATTCTTGCACTTTAAAATAAATATACTATTGGGTACATACTGTTTGACTGTTACTTCAAGACTTCCAGAAACTTAGCTTCATGCTATGAAAATAAAAATAGTTGCTTTTGTTTTCCTTACTTACCAATATATTGGGTTAAAGGCCTGCATTTGGATATGTTGCATGGCATTTCGAGGCTTCTTTCCTTCTCTAGTTCACAAAATGTTGCAGAAATTTACCACAGTATTACTGATAGCGCTTAGTATCTACATATGCTGAACACGAAAAAGTTATGAGCATTTATGCCATGTGTAAGTGATGTCCACAGGTTGAGATTTATTTGCTCATATTTTAATGTTTGGCTCTGAACTGAAGGGTGACTACACTTATGTTAGTGCAGGTTAAAGTGCTTTTTGTTATTTCGTTTTCACAGCTCTACTTTGTGTTCTGAATGTAGGCATTCATATTGTGTAGCTTTCTGTAGATAAAAGCTGTGGGGTTTTTTTTTCTTGTATACTGTGAGTGACCAATCAGCATGTAGAGAAGTTCTAGCATTATATGTGAAGCTGCAATACCCTTGATTCCTTTCTTAACATCCCTTAATTTTGTCTTTCAAACCGCTGTAGGGCAACAGGGTGGTCCTGCAGAATATTGTGGTGGTGAAAAACGTGTTTCTGATTCCACATGAGTTTTGAAAAAAGTACATAAATGGATTTCTCTATGCCGTTCATAGTGCTTTTTGTCATTGTGTAGTAATGACAATAGCCATGTGATTCCTCACAGAAGAAGAAATACAGATGAGACTAAAACTAAAGATTAATTTTTTTTAGCCTTCCTTCACTGATTTTGGTCACCTAGAAGTACTGCTAGGCCAGAGTAAAAATGTCAAATGGGATAAACCAGCCATAGGGATACAATTTAGAGCTTTGGTTGTTGCTGTCATTGTAAATATGAGAAACAGACATTTTGGTGGGAGAACAAAAAATTTCAAGTACCCAAATGTCAAATATGAAAACTTTTAAAATGTGTATTGGCTCTAAAACTTTAATACTTAAGAGGTTTTTTTCCAACATAGTATAATTTCTACCAAAGTAACATATATTAAAAGGCACAAAATATTTTTTTTTTAAATCTCTCTTTTTTTCTCCCCTGCCCAGCAACAAGTATTGTATGACATCCTCAAACAGCGTAGACCATCTTTTACTGAACTTAACCTTGTGTGACATAATGGTTTCACTAGCAAGCACTTCAACACTTCAGATGGATTCTGGTTGGCTGGACATGATAAGGAAATTTGTAACAGATACTCTTCAGGATGGCAGCAAGCTGAATAGCAAGCAGGTGAATAGGTTGCTTGGTGTGACTTGGAGACTAATGCAAATACAGCAAAACAAAGGTAAGGTATGAGTAGTTTCTGAAAAGTGAAATTATGCACTGACAAAAAGCTTGAGTTATTTTAGTGTTTTTTGGTCACTTCATCTCATATCCTCAGTTGTTACATCATAATGTCTTTTTCATGGTCATATCCCTGTGTGTAGCATTGAAAACCGCTTGATTTTTAGGAATGCTGTTAGATTCATACTGTTGGTATGCAAAGTATTAATATATTTGTGTACCTGTTTTCTGGTTTTACTTCTCAAGATACCCTTATAAACAGGAAAATGAGTTTTCTTCATTGAAAAAAATAATTACTAGGATGTAGAGGTGCATGATATTTTAATATTCCAATCCTTATTTAAAATCATTAATGTAGCTGGTAGACTCCCTTGAGTCCTGTCAGATGACCACTCCAGTTCTGTGATGACATGAAATGCCAAGATAGTTCTGATGGAAGCTGCTGTAGAATATTTTCCAAGGTGTACAATTTGAATCCTTTTCCCAGAGAAAATATATTTCCCATTGTGACTTGCAGAACCAGTACAGTATTTTGACTTGGCTTTTTTTTTTTTCTTTTCAAGTACTACTTGGATGTGTTCCAGATGAGACCTTGGTTGACATGTCAGTTAAGTGATCAGCGTAGGACTTCTTAAAGAAAGGAATTTTTCTGTAAATCTAAAGGTGGCAGGGGTCTATTGTGTCTTACCAGTCTGGTAGAAATGAATTCCACAGCCATGCAGCCAGGTAGAGTTTATAGAAAATACTTTGCCCTTAGCAGCAGGTTTCATTGCTAGTGTTGTAAGGTGAAAAGATGTCAGATGTCCCTCAAATATATTTTGGCAGTTAGTTGTATCTCCTTCCAAATCCATTTTAATTGAGAAGCTGTCTATTCCTATGTCCCTGATGACAAAGATAATAACTAATCATTCCTATCTGCACTCCAAATTTAGTTTCCTGTTGAAGGCAAATAATAGTCCAAAGTCAGAGATGTGCCTCTTTCACCAGCTGAGCTAAAGCAGAAGAGTTGCTACTCAGCAAAGTAGTTCCCAAACTATTGTTAGACTATTAAATCAGATACTTCACACTTTTCCTTGTAATGAAACCTTGATTTTTCCTATGTCTACCGAACTTTTACCAGATAGTGGATAATGGCTGGTGTTTTTCTAACTAAAGTGGCCATCTTAGTGCAATAATTTTCCTCAGGAATGCAGAAAATAAATAAGCTTAAAAAAAGTTTAAATGAAATTACAAGAGATTAGTATGTATGGATCTTGTCTGCTGATCCTGTAAAGGTTCAGGAGTTTCACTGTAAGCAGGAAACTGTTCACCTCATGAATCTCTATCTGTGTGGACACTTAATCTCATCCCTTCAGGATAATCCTTGTGCAGTACTAAAAGCCTGACTAGATGTCAGATTATAATTCATTGACTAGCTGTAGAGGAAATACAGCCTTGACATGCTGGAGAAATGGGCTGACAATTCAACAAGAAGTGTGAAGTCCTGCACCTGGGGAGGAACAAGCCCATGCAGCTGTACGTGCTGGGGGCTGACCGGCTGGAAAGCAGCTTGGCAGAGAAGGACCAGGGGGACCTGATGGACACCAAGCTGAACATGAGCCAGCAATGTGCCCTTGCAGCAAAGGTGGCCAGTGGTGTCTTGGGCTGCATTAGGAGAAGTGTTGACAGCAGGTTGAGGGAGGTGATCCTTCCCCTCTGTTCTGCACTGGTGAGGCTGCACCTGGAGTACTGTGTCCAGTTTGGGGCTCCCCAATACAAGAGAGACATGGACATACTGGGGAGAGTCCAATAAAGGGATGTGGAGATGATGAAGGCACTGGAGCATCTCTGCTGTGAGGAAAGGCTGAGAGAGCTGGGACTGTTCAGGCTGGAGAAGAGAAGGCTCAGGGGGATCTCATCAATGTGTGTAAATACCTGAAGGGAGGGTGCAAAGAAGGTGGAGCCAGGCTCTTTTCAGTGGTGTCCATTGACAGGACAAGAGGCAATGGGCACAAACTGAAACACGGGAGATGCTGTCTGAACATCAGGAACACCCTTTTCACTGTTAGGGTGACAGAGCACTGGCACAGGTTGCTCAGAGAGGTTGTGGAGTCTCCATCCTTGGAGGTACTCAGAAGCTGTCCGGACATGGTCCTGGACACTCAGATCTATCTGATCCTGCTTTAGCAGGGGTGTTGGACCAGATGACCTCCAGAGGTCCCTTCCCACCTCAACCATTATGTGATTCTGTGGAAGAAGAAAAGCTTCCTTCCTTGATTTTTTTTTTTTTTTTTGATGGTGCTGTAGAAATTCTGAACTGTATTGTGTCAGATGATACTGCAAAAGGTGGTACATACCAAAAATATACCTCTGATTTGTTTAAAAACTATCTGACACTGAGATTAAGGGTCTGGAAGGGTATGTTTTTAGAAGACAGGGCAACAGAAAAAATGAACCATTACAATAAAAATTTTTTTGCAACACAGTGGAAGTCAAAAGAGGGGAAATTTAGATAGAAAAAAACCAAAGAGCTAATGAATGAGAGATTAAATAAAACTGTAGTCAACCTCCTGTGCATTATGCCACAAAAGCATTGTGGTATCTTTGCAGTCGCATTTTTCAGAGTTGCCTGTTTTGAGTAGCTGTTTATGATGGGGTGGAATACACATATCCACCTTGCTCTGTGGATGTCTAGAAGAGCTTTGAGCTGTGATGTCTGAAGATTTCTCTCCATTGTTTAAGATCAATCTCTGGATCTGCTCTCTAATTAGGAGGTCTGCTCCTTTCTTGCATCTCTCAGGTATGACTTTAGCAGCAGCTTGCCTGCTAGTTGTATTTTTGATAAATTTTCTTTGAGTAACAAAGAGAGCACACTTGGTCATTTCAGAAGGAGGCTTTCCATGTGCCAATTAAAACTGAAATACGTTAAAAATCATGAGGACTTTGGCTGCATTTTGGAAGTCTGTATAATGTGGACATTTTAAGTACTACTTTTTAAGAATACATTTTTAAATTGCTTCTGTTTTTAAACTTGTCCTGTTCATATGAAGCAATTCAATAGTGGGACCTGCTTTACTAAACGTGCCATAGAGAGTTATTGGAAGGTGGCTGAATGTTCTACACACTTAGAATATTTATTTCTTATTATATTTGTGCAGTTAACAGTTCATTAATTAACTAAAAACTACATAAAGGTATAATTGTTACTCAAGAATAAGCCAGTGTTCCAAGAAATGCTGTCCAAGATGAATCTTCACCTAAAGAGTATGTGGATTGAGTGGGCTGATGTTCCTGATGCAATGAAAAGAACTTTAGAATTGATTTTAACTAAAATGTGTTTTTCTGTTGACAAATATGTTAGCTTTCAACATCTAAATGGCTCCCTGCATTATGCTTGAGTATGACCATGCCATTTCAGGTGCTTTTTATAGTGTGTCTTTTGGTGAGAACCCCTGTACAATAACTTAAATATGTTCCCTGGTAAGAGTTTTGCTGATGAAGACCAGCCCCTGACTGGATCCAGAATCATTTTTAGCATGGAACATTCTTGTCTCTGTGGGCAGAAGTAGCTCTGTTCAGTGTGGAACACAAAATTGTATCTGTTCTTGAATACGTAATTTATTAAGACTGCTCTGTACACCTGGATGGAAAGACAAAGTTTTCCCAGTCTTGGTTTATGAAGATAGGGAAGTGATTGCTGCTACTTAAGTATGTCTTGACAGCAATGAATTCATTGGGGCCCCAGGCTTTTCTGAGACAAATTGAGTCAGGTCTCATACCCTTCATATATCTCTTAAATTTTCAGATGCTTCCCCGTTCTTTCCAGCCTTGTCTTCTCTGAATTCAGGTATTTTTCTATGCTTTGCTGTTTTTTACATCTAGTGGTTTAATCTGGTTTCCAAAGAAAATGTTTGATTTGTTTCTCAGTCTACTATAATAACTTCTGGACTTGCCGGCTGGTTTTAGCCAACTTTGTCATAAGGATAGAACTTTCATGATTGTTTTAAGTCTGGTGATAACGCATAGCTGATGAGAGCTTCAGAGAAGGAAAAGTTGCAGTGGAGTTTAGCAGTTCTCTTTGCAGTGGCTTGCCAGTGGCCTCTTGAGGGGTATGTATTTTCTGGTTAATTAGCAAATGTGATTTGGAGCCAGCTGGTTCACAGACATGGAGAGCTGATGAGGCTGGTGTGTGCGGCAGGGAGAAAGGGCTAGTATAGAGAGAACTGAAGGCACTGTGACAGTGAGGTTTGGGGGAGCATAGGTGAGGAGTAAAAGAGAAGATTGGTGTCAGGCTGCTGCACTAGGGGAAAAGGATGTGGAAGACAGCTGTGGAAAGCAGGAATTTATTGGTTCTCAGCTACCTCGTGACCTGTACACTGCCTTGTTTTCACAAAGTTCTGAAATTTTCACTTGCATGTTGTCGCTATTCTTTTTGTGGCTCTTTCACAAGCTACACACGAAGGTGGTGTTTCAATGGTTTAGAAGTCTATCCAGTAGTTTTAAAACATTTTGGTACTTCCCTGTGGAGTTAAATGTAGGTAGTTGCAGATACAGATTATAGCTCTTCTGTGTGAGTGTGTGTGTGTGTGTGTGTGCATGTATAAAATCAGAAGATTAAGCACCACAACTTCGGATTTTTATGTATTTTCTTTCTAGTGGCAACAGAACCCTTGATAAAAGCAGTATATACACTATATCAGCAAAGGAATCTCCTCTTTCCAGTTCGTACGTTGCTTTTGAAATTTTTTAGCAGAGTTTACCAAAAAGAAGATTTGAGGACTCAAAGAATCAGGTAAAAACCATTTGCATATTCTTTTTCATTTCAACATAGTATATTTATTTCAGAAATAAGAATACTGAATTTTTTTGTAGATGTTATAAAACTTCATTCTGAATCTGTTTTGGTGCTGTGTCACTGAAATTTGAAAGTTTAGGTTCTCTGTGAGATTGAGATACTTATTAGCTTAGTTGTCTTTTTTTTTAATGTAAGTAGTAGATTAAGATCTAAGATTAAGATCTAAGATTTTAAGATTTAAAATTTAACTTGAAGTACACTGCTGCAAGCTTATTGGCTGTGTGATAGTCAGTAGATGTGTCACGGTTGTGCAGGTATAGCCATGGAGCATTTCCATTACTTCAGCCTGAGGTCATGGACTTCTGACTTAATGCCTTTGGTGGTTCTGGTAGTGCCTGTCTAGCCTTTTGTATTTACTTTCTTTAAGAAAAGTATTCTTCTGTTGTTTTGGGTGTGTGGTTCTAAAGAGACTGGGTTTAAGAAAATGTTCTTGTCCTTTTGGGTTCCCAGTTTCATGCATCTATTAGATATCTGACTTGCTTCAAGTTAGAGGATATATTGCTGTTACTACACTTTTTTGTCATAAAATTTGTCCAAATTATCTCCAAGTCTTAACTTTTCCAGAAGGTATTTTTCAGCCAAGTTGTCTGGTTCCAGCTATGTAAAATCCTTTAACACAGATCAGTCTGCATCCATCCTACCTCGTTTGAGAACTGCAAAGGGACATAAGATCATACCTAGTAGCAGAAACAGATATCACGGGTAAAAGTCAAACCTCAGGGCCCCCAAAAGTACTAGCATCCACTAGCAGAGTCAAGCTTTGGGAAAATTGTTCTCTTCTGCAACTCCTTTACTTTGTTAAATCTTACGCTGTGGTAATGCCTGAGTACATGTAACTAGATCTACAGCCAGAAATATCTAACACTACCCTATGAACATTCTAGGGAGTTTGAAAGACAGACAGCCAAAAGGCTTGGGAATATCCTATTTTCCTTCTCTTTTCACCCTGAGTGAAAAAGATCTTTTTCATACTTACTAATTTCCCTGAGGTTACATAACTGCTGTTTTCTGTACTTACCTGGAAGTCTTGAGCATCTCGTCCAGTTTCATGTGATCATCTAACTATCTAGAAAGCTTTAACTTTCTATTTTTAGACAACACAAATAGCAGTAGTTTTCCTGCTGTTCCTTTTAGTCTTCTATATGGAATTGTGACATTTTTAGTAACAGAAGAAGGAAATGTCAAAAATTCTTTGCAAAAAGGATAATTGCACTTATGTCTGACAAGACATTTTAAGACGACATAATGTTTGTGTACTGTACTGATCCATTTCTTTCCTTTAAAAACAAGTGTTGTTTTGTTGGTTAGTTGTTTTTTTTTTTTTTTTTTCCCATTTCCTCAAGATGCGGACTGCACAGTAGATCCTGGATGACATTCATGTTATTCCATTCAGTTTGATGTCATATCTCCTTTAGGCCTCCTGTGACTGCTCTCCTAATTTTTTTCCTTTTTATTTTTTTTTTTTTTTTCCTTTCTCAGAAGCTTGTCAAGAGCAGTCTAAAAGGAGCAGAATTCATGTTGGAACATTTTCCAAGGACATTTAAGTGAAGCTGTTTATTTTTTAGGTATATCTGATTCAAAGGCTAGGTAGGAGCTTTTGGCCTATTGTTGCCCTGTGAAAGAAAACTTGATTAATATATTACAAGGTTCAGAATTAATATTTTGGTCTTGATGTTAGTTATCTTCACGTCTAATTGCTACACACGTATGCATAGTCACGCAGTGTGTGTGTGTATACACACACACATATGCATATATATATACTGGTAGAGACTAAAAAGGCTATTTAGCCTCACAGCCTGCCTTAAAGACTGACCTGTGTGAGATGGCACATAGGAAGAAGGCAAGAATTACTTTTCCATGATACTCTAAGCTTCCAACCATTTGAAGCCTGTACTTCCTCACTGTGCAGAGCTTGTGTGTGTTTAGTATCACTCAGTGGATGTCTTTTCCATGAGCTTTTCTGGTCATTCCTTGGACTGGTCTAAATCAGGAGCAACTGCAGCATCCTCTAGCAAGGAGTGACAAAGCTCAGCTGTCTGAAGACCAACTTTCTTCTGTTTGTTTTGATCCTGGCTCCTTCTAGCTTCATTTGATACCAGCACCTACTTCTTCAGTGAGAAGAGAAAGCAAACTTTTTATTCCGATCCACCATTTGCATGTTGAGTGATTTGAGACCTCTGTTGAGCCTACCTCCAACTCATTCCAGTTGTCTCTTCTCCAGGCTTTTCCTACTGTTAAACACAATTAATCGCTCTATGCAAGGCCCTTCCCTCTTATGTTATGGATACGTTGTTTCCTTAAAAAGTTTTTTATGAGGGATTTTGTCAGGTCTTTTGAAAATGAAATAATTTTTATCATCATTATGCTGCTCTTGTTAATGCCTTCAAAGACCTACTTTGAACTTCCTGATTTACACTTGACAGCTTCTTTCATGTAATCATCACTTTAGTAGTAAGCTGATGAAATGCTTTTCGTTTATAAATGATACTTGATTTGATAAGCCAGGGTGCCATAGAAATTTTAGCCCATGAAAGGGGAGATTGTTCTATAAGATTGTTTCAGTTTGAGCTAGAAAGGTTAAATAAAAGCAGATCTATAATGGATGTTGTCAAGTTTTAAAGCTCAGTACCAAAGATGTTTAAAGGAAAGAAAAAACCTAATTAGTCAAGTTTCCTGAAGTATGAACAGGCTAATTGATTGGAATGGGGAAGGAGGTCTGGAGAATCAAGTCATAAATACAAATGAAAATTAGTCTTAAGCTAGGGAAGAGCTTGTCCAAGTTTTTTTGCTGTTTCCTGACCAGCTTTTAGGGGGTGTTTATGGTAAACAGCACTTGCAGAGAATGGGAAAAAAGGAATTGATAAGCAGACTGGTTTCATTCCTAGTTTTCTGACAAGCAGGTTAGAAATAGCAATTCCTAAATGTCAAGCTGAATTATTTTTTTCATAGGATGGGAAAATAGCAAAAGCTTCTTAACCATCACACTATAGGATAAAGGAAGAAGTGGGTCTGAAATTGGGATTAATTCAGGTTGTCCTTCAATATAAATAATGTCTTGTCACATTTTTCAATAACAATTATTATAATTCATGTCAAACATAAGGGATGGTCAGAGTCCTCAGATATGGAAACATCAGTGCTGTAAACAAAATTGAGTTGAATGCTGTCAAATGAATGCAAAAGAGGAGGATTAGGTAAATTTTACTCCAGAGACTTGAGAGAACTGGTATGTGAAAATGCAGATAGTAAGAACTTTGGCTATTACCTTTAGAGGCAGGTAATGCAATCTGGATTTGGTATAAAAGATGGCATCTCACTTAAAGAATAGGAGTGTGTGTGTGTGTGTATACAGTGAGATATGGTACATAGGTGACAACAGTGGGAGTGGCAAAACTGGAGAGAGTCTGCTTACACAGTTCCTCGGAGCTCTCTTGAAGCTAAACTTCATGTTATCATTGATGACTGGCAGACAAAGCAGGAGTGTGCTGATAGAAACTTTCTGGTGACGTATAGTTCAGAAGCATTACCTGAACAGAGATGAGAAATAAACCAGAAGAATTGGATTACCTGAGGGAATGGTACAAGAGGGTAGAGGTGTATTTGTACAAAACAAAAATCGGTGCAGTTGGCAACTAACAGGATTTTTTTAATGTAAAATTCAACCAGGCAGCTGCAAACAATAATCCTGTGGTTGATCTTTCTCCTTCTATATGCTGCCTGTGTACTAAGGTTTTTGGGGAAAAAAAGCAAGTGTAATTTTTAAAGATACTAAGGTGTAGCAGAAGATACATGGAAGTACTGTAATCTTTGAACAAGATCATTTGATACCTCGTTCGGTTGACTTTATTTGTAGTTACTTATGCTCAAGAAAGCCCAAATTATAAGAGCTGCAGGGGCAACCTAAGTTACGGATTCCTTCCTCTCACGTTTGATTTGGCCAAAACACCTCAGTTGTGCTTGCTTGAGGCTCTGGGTAAGGTCAATAGAAAGCTAGACATTCCTGCAGAGCAAGTAAGATCTTGCATAAAAAACCTCTTTAAATTTAGCAAGTGAAGAATCAGATCAGCTGAATGTAGTGAAATCCATGGGCCAGATAGATACGCAGGGATATACCTGAGGGTGCTGAGAAAGTTGTCTCATGGAAGTGAGACGGCTCTTTGTCATCCATGAAAAGCCA
>JANHGO010006848.1:0-20809 GCA_024606505.1 Aquila spilogaster
AAGAAAAGAAAAGAAAAGAAAAGAAAAGAAAAGAAAAGAAAAGAAAAGAAAAGAAAAGAAAAGAAAAGAAAAAGGAATGTGTAGCAAGACTTGGCTGGAGGTATCCACAAGATGAGCTCACTAAGGCCTTGATGATGGATCATAGATACATTGCTGCACTGAGGAATGGATGGAAGTCAAAAGATTAGGGATGAGGAGGGAAAAGTAGCAGCTCCTGTAGGTAATGCTCCAGGGTGGCTTTAGAGATCACAGACCTAGATCTGCATCTAACTCCATGCCCTCAGGCAATTCATTTTGTTCCTGTCTTCCCTGGCATTTATTTTGAGTTGTATGCTGGTTAGGATAGCAGACGTACTTATACAGTTCCTAAACAAAGGCACTCAGCACTTGCAGGAGGCTTCTGAACACTCTTAGAATTCAAATAATAAATAATCTTAATTTAGTAAATATTTATTGAGTTCTCTCGGGTATTATAACTAATTACTGCCATTTTCCTTTAAGGAACTAATCCATCACTCTGCTGAAGATACAAGACCTTTTCAAACAATGGATTTGAAATCTATCTATTTGGAGAAATAATTTGTTCTTATTTTTTTCCTATCTTTTTATGCAAATTTTTTGCTTCCTTGAGGGACGACTCTAAAGCCTCTAAACAGCGTGAACTAAATAAGTATTGAGCAAGTTCAGATTCTGTACAATATGAAGATGCGGAGAGAAATCTTCTATTTCTAAAGATGTTATGTTCATACAGAGTTTACATTCCACTCAAAAGTCATTAAAAAAAAGAGCTGAACTATGCATAGTATCACTATCCAACCACCTAATTTGACAGTGATATATTAACAGTACATTTCTTTCTATTTCTGAAGTCTGTGATTACAATTCCATAATTATCCATTTCCACCAACTCGATCTTTTAGCATTACACCATATAGCCTAACTACACTTTTGGTAGGGAAAGACACATTTTTAGGAGTACTCCTTTATTTCAATTGGGCCAACTTGAGAGCCTAAATTTAGATTCAAGAATTTATTTGCATAACTAACTAAATGAGGGCTCGCTCTCAAGAAAAGCTAGAAATATTTGAAGTTTGGCACCCTACTTAAGAGGTTTGACTAACTAGAGACTGTTTACTTCAGCTAGTTACAAGGAGTTTGCTAAAGTTATCACTGGAAAGATTCCAATGAACTTCAGAAGTACTTATCATACACAGACGGAAAAAAAATAGTAGAAATTCTCCCTTCTAGTTGAAATAATAGCGTAGTCAAAGAGTGAGAAAAGTTTTCCTTTTGTTTTCAAGTTTTTAGCCTATGTCAAATATGGGATACATCAATATAATGACACAGGAACTGATCTCAAGTTTCAGTTCTACAAAATTAAACACATGAAATGTGACTGTAAAGGAACTGTTATAAGTAAGTTATTTTGTTATTGATTTATTTTTTGGAGGTTTAAAATTCTGTTCCATCTATAAGAAGCAATTTGAAATAGGTATTATTCTGACATTAATCAGCTCATATAGCTGTGGTAATCGAAAAAAGAATTTTGGTTGATTCTCACAATTAAAATTCATTTATTGCAAAGATTTGAAGAAAGAACATTAATATAAAAAAGGCTGATGTTAATTCTAGCTTGATTTTTTTTTTTTAAGTTATCAATTTTTTTGTAGAGAGCTATAGAACAATCCCAGATGGTAAACCAGATCAGCCTACAAACCATACTGAAAAGAAGAAGGAATTGGCAAGTTTATCCATTTATACTATTCCACATGTATCGTTAGACTCAGGGACCATAATGGATTTTATTATAATGACAATGGATCAAAATAGGACTATAAAATAACCAGTGGTCCCTACAACTACATTCAAATGTGTTCTTAGTAGCAGACAGAATCCCATGAATTAGGAAACTAAGCCCAATTTGGCTACTCTGTGTTCTGTGACCTTCACCATTTCATGGTACGACATTTTTTCCCATTCTGACCATTTGCTGTCCAGATTGCAAGTTGTGTGTGGTAGGAACTCCCATTTACTCTTTGTGCACATGCTTTCTACTACAATGTGGCCTCGACTGAAGCCTGTAGGTAATTCCAAAACTCAAAACATACAGAATCATTAGCTCCATCAAAGCAACTCACAATACATCTGGAGGCAGGTTATATAAACACAAACCTGAGGGACTCATTCACCTCCCAGATTTACATGGAGATGAGAATGATAAATGTACTGAAATGCCATCCAGTCACTGGACAATACATCTGGCTGTCACAACTTTTTGTCACCACTGAAATCGATGTGAATGAGAAGATTTAAGAGAGGAAGAAAAGGCAATAAGAAAGGAAAGAGAGGTCAGTGGAGGTCTTCCAGTGCCCAGGACTATGGGCACTTGAAAGATAAGAGAGGATTATTCGTGGTCAACTAGTGCAAGCACCACCAGAAAATAGAAAGACCATAGCACTGCTCATGCAACATTGACTTTTCTTAGAAAGATTTTTAAAGGCCAGGACTTCTACACTTCAATCTTGACTTAGGGAAATGATGGGCTTTGTTCTTATGCACAGCTTCAATATTAATTTGTTTTCAGATGATCAGTTTTTGAAGCTCAGAATCAAATTGTGTCAAATTAATCAGTTTTACAACAGTGCTCCAATCTTCTGAATTCCTGTTGATTACAGTGAGTCTGCAAGCAACGTAGAATGTCTTGGAGCTCCTAATTACCTTTGAGAATCAAAGCTGATACCTCTAGATCAGTTTAGCATAGTTCTTACATAATATCTCCAGACACAAATCTGATTTTTATTCTATTCATCATACAAATTAAAAAGATAGAGACAGGTTTGTACTTTTAGTCATATGTTTCCAACATCTACATGACAAATACCTGAGCTTTTGATTTTGTGCCTACTGTTACAGTAAGTCTGCAAGTATGTCAATCTATTAAAAACTAGGATCAAGGTCAGCAGACTTTCCATGACAATGCCGTTATTCAAGTTTATGTCGATTTAGAATTATTATTATTATATATTCCCAAGTACTAAAAAAAAATTCAATTTAACAGCAACAACAGATATAGTCTTAACAGCCTAACAACCATTTTTAATTGTTATCAGATCTGCACAAAATGAAACAGTGTTTCCAATGTAATACAAGTCTAGTAGATGAAACAAAAGTAGCCCCTATCATTTTGGCATGAAGTTATGTTTTAAATGTTCTTTTTCCTCCTTTGAATAAAAGCTATCTCTGGATGGATTACTTTCTTGACTGCAATGCTCAATGGTGTATTCCACACCAGCACTGAAACACATTCTCAGATGATGTCCAGCTTAATTACACAGAGGCCTTAAATGAACTACAGGAGCTTGATCTGAGATGTGAAGAAAACAGTGGGGAGTGATTTCCTGCAGATCTCAGTGGTCCTGATATTGCAGGTCAAGATGCATGGGTTCCATAATACCTTTTAAGGTTGTAGAGCTGTTTTTTTTCTGGTTTTTTTTTTGGTTTTTTTGCTTTTTTTTTTTCCCATTCAGGCTGTATTTTGGACTTCCTCCCTTGTTTATGCCTTTTGTAATGCTCCACTCTATAGAAGCCATGAATACATCAGGATTTGCACCAAAGAATTCGTGTAAATAGATCAACATCAGCTGACAAAACACCCATCTGATTTAACAGGACTTTTTTCTTCAGGTTCTCTCAGACTGCTTTGCATCAGTTACAGAAAGCAGAGTCAGAAAGAAAGCTTAACTTGGATTTGTTTTTTGCAGAGATTTTAGAAATGCCATGCTCAGAGCAGTTCTCCTGGTCTTTATTATACTGTCAGCCCAGCAGTGGAAAGAAACAGTTTAAAAAATGTCACAGTAGGAGCTGGCTTAACATAAGAGTTAGATCACTGATGGCAGATGTGAAATATTCCAGTTTTGATGGAGTATTTCAAGGCTTTGTACAGAAATGTCAACTAAAGTAACATGATTTTACTTTCTTTTTTTTTTTAGAAAAAAATAAATAAACGTGAAGGAAGAGATCATTGCATGCCCTTTTTAACACAAGCTGAGCCAAAGCTTGTGAACATATGATGGTAGATGCTAAAATGAATACCTCAGAAAAAGGTCTCTCCTTTGCTGGGCATTTTTTTTTAACTGGGTTGTACTAGGTCACTCCTAAACCTCTAGGTAATCAACAGGAAATACTTCTACACAGACACAAAGTAATAAAATAAATATTCAGATACGATCAAACCAATATTCTAAAATCCAATGTTGTCACAGATTATCATAATTTTTGCCTTCAAATTTGAAAAAGAAAAATCATTACTAAAACTTTAAATGATGAAATGATAGCTCCTTAGAAGGATAATAACAAACAGTTTAGGTATCTTAAGCTATAAGGACCAAAATACCCTAAACCCTATAAAACCTTGAGATGCAGTATTATATTTATCAGGAGCATGTAGAAACTCATCTGATCTATTTTTAATTTTTTTCTATGTTTCCCCAACAAAGATTTTCTCTTTTTTAGATATTTTGATTTTCACATGAAAAATCTGCAGACTAAATTTATACAGTAGTTGCAATGAAAATAACATCTTCTATTTTATTATGATGGCCCATGACATCAAAGGAAGATGTTGGTAGCATGGCAGTAGAGGTTGAACCTTCCCACACATATTCCATTACATGTTGTTGCTGTGTGACAGCAGCAGAGGGGCAGTCTGACAGAATGGCATCTGACATGGGAGTGCGTATGAAGTAAAGGTGTGGAACTGAATTCTTCCGCACAGAAAAAAATGTACCCACTGACATTCATCAATGATTGTTGAATGTTTATGGAGACCAAAGAGTGGATGTCAGCACAATGAGGCAGCGGGTGGTGCATTTCAGCAGTGGCGACAGTGATGTGAAGGTCAAGCCATGTTCTGATCAGCCATGCAGATTTTTACAAGCGTGACATGCAGTTTCTTGTTCATCACTTGTGAAAATGCATAGCTACCAGTGGTGGCTATGTTGAAAAACAGTATTTTGTAGCTGAGAATGTGCTCTATCAAATAATGTTTCTGTGGAGGCATTACTTTCGGAGCAACCTGTTTGTATCTGATAACAGTACACAGGCATATCAGTAACATAAATTAATTTCCCTACGTGAAATAGATGCCAATTTTTAATTTTTGTTCCTGGTTATTGCAGAAAGGAAAAATGTTTGTCCAGTGTATGACAGCAAACAATGTGCCTTCTAGTCCTCAGCTGTAAATACACCTGGAATATGGACAGAAGTAGCATTCAGCCTGAACATCCATCACAATTGTGATAGTTTGAAGTGCATCTGGTCCTCTGGAGTATATTTGCTGTGATTACCCAGTTCAAGTCTTTTTCAGCTATTGTGTGTGTCATCAGATGACAGTAATGAAAATAACTGCAGTCATTATTATAGGATTTAAGGCTTTGCCATCTGTTGAATATTAGCCTTTGCCTTCCCCCAACTGGCATGTGATTGTGCCAAAATCAATACATAAGCAGTGTCACCATACTACACTTGTGTATATTTGTGTATCTCTCTGGTTTTCACAAAGACATTTACATTTCCTAAGGAATCACACAAAATAGTTTTAATAGAGCCAAGTAATCATCAAGGAAAAAAATCAGGCAGAATAAATGTAGTTCAAGTATTGACACCCAATTGCAATGGAATGCAGAACTGGTGACTGTAGTCGATATTTGCCATTATAAGCTATACATGCATGAAAAGCTAGTGCAACTGTGTTAAGCATATGTTAAGATGAAATAATGTCAAACACAGATCCTAAGATTTTTTACTATACAATCAACATCACTTGGCATACTGTAAAGCATCTTAACTACAAGGTAATGTAGAATACTAACATAATACACTGCAGTACAATTGAATACAATACTCATCCTTACAAAATATCAATATTTTCCCACATATACAAAGTGTGCCAGTATCTGAATGCCTTGTATGATTGCCCAGGCCTCAGACTACAAAAGTTTTTCAAGTCTTTGGAAGACTTACTCCCTTTTAAGATGAAAAAAGATACAAAAATATTCTGATACCAGTTAACTCCTTCTCACATACAGCCTACTCCAACACAGACTGGTGGAGTAGACTGTACCTTCCATAGCAATACAGACACTGCACATGCCATACAAGAGATCATTCTAAACAAATTCTTAATTTATTCATTACTACTCTCCAAGGTGGACCAGGCTCTGAGCAATGTGATCTAGCTGTGGATGCCCCTATTCATTGCAGGGGAGATGGACTAGATGATCTTTAAAGGTCCCTTCCAACTCAAACAGTTCTATGATTCTCTAATTTTGTAAAAGTCATATGGTTCTTACTGATAAATGCTAGGTGTTAGTGGTGACTACTCCAAAGATAGTATATGACTATCAATGGAAATTAATTCTGTGAGATATAACAAATCAAGCACCAAGGAACTTGTGAGTATTCCTTGTCTGGATTTGATTGACAGGGAAGAGAGGGCAAGAGACAAATTGTTTTAGTAGGATCAAAATATTCTGGGTAGCATTCATAATCATCATTTCCTGCCATGTTTCTGCCTGGAATGTATTATCTTCATTACATTTACTTTCAGATGTCATTATTTTGGGAAAGTTGTGGCACTACCGTTTCATGCTGCAGTCAGTAAAGATGAGATGAATGAAGATGCCTCAAGCTATTGTCCTCAGCCAAGGAAGCCACCTTAAATAAGTGTCATTGTAGTGAATTTGATTGAAGAGAAAGCAATTGTGAAGGAAATTCTACAAAATTTCCAGTATCAAAATTACTCCTTTCTCAATTCTGAAAAGTCAGATGAGCCATGAACAAGTATAACAACAAAGTATTACTTACAATCAAAAACAATACTGAGGAAAACAAGCACAATTCCACAATCTCCAGGACACACTGCAGGACACAAAATGTAGCCTGACTTTTCCTGAAATATAGACTGTTCTGTGCCCAGATAATCAGAGTTTTTACTCTTACATTAAAATAAAAATATAGTAGCTTAAATTGTATAACTCCTTCAAGAATCTATTATTGCTAGAACTTAAAAAAAAAAAAAATGGTATTCCAGTAAACACTGTGATCATTAAACACTTGGAATCGTTCTTTCAGAAACAAACCAAAGCTTAATTGTCAGCTATAGAACAGAAGTGCATTGAAATGTAATCACTATCCCTGTTGATCTAGCAGTATACTGACTGCTCAGACAGTAAAAAGTTTTACAGCAACAGGTATCAGCTTCTATATAACTAATGCAGTTTGCTTAATTAAAGATTCTAAAAGACTCTCATCTTTATAACCCTAAGATCTTAAATCACTTAGACTGAGCATCAGAGGAAAGATGAATTAAAACATGTGGAACTTCTTCCAGGTTTTTCTCTTGATTTTCTTCCCAGTTTCAACATCCAGAAGAGCTGATATCCTGAGGAGGAAAGTTCTCAGCCACCATTATGACTAAGACTCACTTTCAGTTCCTTTTCATGCTCTCACCACATTAATGTACTATGAGATAGTAGCTCTAGGCAACAGCAGTCTCTCCATTCATCTTGCTGTTTTTATGCAGAAGTTCTACCCCTGAGGAAAGAAACCTTTCCCAGTAGGCTCACTAAACATTTACCTTACTGCAAAAAAAACTGTCTTCAGTAAGTTTGGATTATAGAATTGTAGAATCATTAAGGTTGGAAGAGTCCACTGTGATCATCTAGTCCACCTGACAACCCATCCCCACCATGCCCACTGACCATGTCCCTCAGTGCCACACCTACACATTTCTTGGACACTTCCAGGGACAGTGACTGCACCACTTCCCTGGACAGCCTGTTTGAATGCATCACCACTCTCTCTGAGAAGAAATTTTTCCTAATATCCAACCTGGTGAAACTTAAGGCCAAGGATGTTTTTAAGAAGTACCATTTTTTCAAAATATGCCTGAGCAGTGTAATTCTTTGGCGCTAGATGGATCAGAAAGGGAAAAAAAAAAAAAAAACAACAAAAACAAATAAACAAGAAAAAAATCCTCAGACCCCATAATGGAAGAAAGGCAACAAGTAACTCACACTTCACCATAGATCTGTGGAACTGTAATCAGGCTAAGTGCTATAAAATGTAGCTGCAATTATTTGGAGATGATAAAATCTACCTACAGATATTTCTTAAATCAAATTTAAGGATAAAGAATTAGAGGTCACTCTGTCTAAGAGCATTTTAGTGTAATATTTGTCAAAGTTCTGTCACTCAGGATTTTTGTAGTTGCTTTTATAAGAAAGAGTCCAAGATTCTAATATTCTGCACACAACTTCTTTATACTCAAATGCAAAGTCATGGACAACTCAAAATGCTGCCAAGAAAAATAGTGCTGCAGGCCATCGTCACTAACAGAAGCACAGCTGGAATGAGAATCTTCACTAAGATCTCCACTGGAGCATAGGAGTACAAAGATTGAAGAAACAGCCACATAACTGGGCAATGGGCAATCTGTTGTGGTTTCTAGGGATACAAAATTTGACCAAATTAGAGGAAATTATAAATTCAGACTATTCAGCCATCTGTGTAGTCAAAATGAAAAGTAGTGGGATTAGACAAGTCCAATAGTCTCATTAGACTTTGAAGCAGATTTATGGTTCAACATTTCCCTCATTCATCCATGAATGACCTACAGACAAGAACCTTTATCTCAGGTGGAAGGACACTAGCCTGTATCATCCACAGCTCTAAGTACAAAGAGCATATTACGTGAAGGGGAAATGTGATAGAAGAAACAGTAGATAACAGGAGACAACAGGAGAGAAGTCCATTCAGGGTATCTATGAGGGAACAAAAACAGCTATTTAAACTACTACTCTGAAGAAGCCCATACTCAATGTTTACATAGTATTGCATTCACATATAAGCAAAATTTAGCTTTGTGTTGTACCACCTATCTCAGGTGGTTACTACCCACAAGATTAATCCTCTATTACAGATCCAAACTTTCTGAAAGCCACAAAATAGCTTCAGTTAAATGAGTCTGGTCAGCATAGGTACCTTCATTCTGGCTCAATACCAAGATATATTTCCTCATTTCCTTCCAAAATCAGTTTTGCAAATAGAGCTTGAAAAAATAGTGATTTCACCATAACTTCTTGAAACAGAATTAAAGCTTCTATCAGAAGAATCACTGTGATCCCTGTTTATTAGAAGTAAAGCAAAAGGCTATAAAACAAGCTGTATCCAACAAATACGTCATAGAGTAGAACTTTATGACAGGTAAAAACCTGAAAACCACTTTCGCATTAATTCAATGGCCACGAGCAGTGACATGAAAATAGACATGCCTGCAGAAACCATCACAAAAAGTATCTTGAATTGCTTAGTAAATGCAGAGTTATTTAAAAAATAAAAAATAAAAAGATAAATATGCTTCTTTCTTAATTCTGTGAAAGATCCTGAGGCCCTAAAAGACTCAGTGAATCAATCAATTCATCTATACGATCAGGAGGTATGGTAGTTATTGCTCATTCATTGTGATGTAGCATTCTCTGAAGTCAAATTAAGAGAACGGGAGTGAGATATTAAGAAAGGCCTGCCTGTAGATTGACACATGCCCTTGTGCTACATTAGATCAATTAAACCATCCAGACAGTCCTTTGAGAATAAATGGGTATATGCTCAAAGAAAATATCTGCACAATCTGATGCAGATTTTGAAACAGCAATTCGTCATTAGTTCCAACATGAATGGCAATAAAGACTAAGCAAAGGACAAATGTTCTATGCAAAGTCAGCCACTGTAGAAGAATGCGAGAGATAAGACACTAACACTTTCCAGTAATGACTGGAAGATCACAAAGCCAAAACTCCACCGTTATAGGAGTATTATTTCTCTGAAAAAAAAATCCTCTGCCATTAGAATGACTCAGTCTGTTTCACTAAACTTCCCTGAGTGCACAACCTTGCTACAAATAGACTAACTGAAGTTACTTTTTACCAGCAACAGATCTTGTAGTAATTATCTAGTACAAGTCACTATTTGGTTAAAGGGGGATGCAATGAAGCACAAGAACCACCACATCGCTAGAATTTCCTGCAAAATAATACGGAACACTTACGCACCAGACTAATTTAAGAGGATTCTGGAAATAAGTTTCCACAAGACAGTCTCAAGTTCAAACTAATTCTACAAGCAGTTCTCAAGGAGACATTATACCACCCATGTCTTCTGAACTCCGTTTGTATTTTTCTCTCTCATCCTGTCACATCCACTTCTTCCTCTTCCCTGACTACTCTTTAAAATGGCAAATTGGGTGCCCCTTGAGAGCCAATAAATGATTCAGAAGGGACCACAAGGTCTGAAAGTGTCATTTTAAAATGGCTTAAGTCAGTCTTCTTTCCCATGGCCGAAAATTGTTATTCCTTCATTTTCGTCAGTTCTAACACTAAATGGAGCCATACAGAGACACACCAGTTTTCTAACCAAAAGGAAAACAAACTGTTTTTTGGAGGGTTGGCTTTCAGTGTAACTCATCACACAGTCACATGCTCACTGTTTCCAACACAACAAGCAGAACGAGTGAAGGGAAGAGCAAGATCATCCTTTTCTTTGCACCAGTCTTAGACTAACGCAACCTGAACACAACACTACTGCCTTAGAGGAAGCACTGCTTTTACAAGCAGTTCTGTTCTCCCCAGAGCAGAAAAGAGAGAAGCTACTCCTAATTAGTAGCTGAAAGTGTTTACACTAGCCAAGGGACTACTAAATGTTTGTAATTTCTGGCAGAAGCTCAGATCTTCCAGAACAAAATGCATATTCACACCAGTCAATTATTAGTATTGACTATCTTTCCCCAGTCTCAAGGATATGAGCTGCTGCCAAATCCCCAGAATGACATACATGCAAGGGAGGCCAAGAGGTTCTCATAAGTTCAGAAAGCTTCAAATAAGAGTGCTTCCTTCATACAAGTACAGCTTTTCTTTCCAGGAATGAGGATCCAGAAAGACATAGAAATTGAGTGCTTCTGAAGACTGTGGAATGTCAGCATTTTTCCATCCCTGAATAGTTCTGCCAAAAACTGTCAATAGTTTGAACGTAAAGACTTTTTGATGTTTCAGCAGTCAGATTCAGTCGCCTCAGAGAAAAACCTAGACAACCTGCAGTGACAACACCCAGAGCAATCAGGAGGAGTGTATAAACTAGACACTTGCTCCTTCTGGCACAGGAAGCTTTTAGGCTGCTATGTGCCACACATCAACTCTACAACAGGAGGTCAAGTACCCTTCCTCAACATAACCCATACAGCTTCTTAGCACAGCTATGAACTCGAGTTTTAAAGGTGAAACTGCAAGGCTCGAGGGAAAATGAGGAGCACAGCACAGCTGTGGCAAGCAGTAAGACCTTTGCATGTTTTACTGCAGATGGCAAAATCCCAAGGCTTTAATATGGAAAATACTGCTAGAGCTAAGACAGGGAGTAACTGAAATAAAATATTCAAAATTAGTGAATGCCGGCACACTCCCACTTGATCACTAACTAAGCCAGTGTCAATGAAAGTTTTCAGGGCAGACAAGTTGTTATTTTCTCATTTATACAAAACATCAGCATCTTCCAAAACAAACTCTTCCTCTTGCAAAAGAACACAGAAAATGTTTTCCTTCCTTTAATTATCCTAGCAATTAAAAGGTAGAATATTGATATTAACTAGAGAACATTTTGTGCTTTCTCTATTCCCAAATATTTCCTTGCTACTCATTTGTTTGGCTCCTTTTTCATGTGCATGTAAATTAATCCTCCAAACATACTCATCAACAGAGATCCTTTTAAGTGCCAAGGTTTTCAAACGCTCATTTTCCAAAAACTTTATAAGCACACATTTTAACACCTGGCAGTATCATCTCAGATGTGAGATTCGGTAAAGATGGACCTTAATATTTAAATGCAGTATTACACCGTAAGGGTGTCAATTTTAGTCAATAAAGCAGTCTGCAACACTTGGAACTTTCCAGAGAGGAGGGTTCTTTTCTAGCCAAGCCAGCAGTTGAAATTTCCATATTCCAGATTTCTCCTAATTGTGCATTGTGCTGGCAGAATGACAGAGTGCCAACTGTAGTGCAACTGCTTTTGGTCACTCTCTGTATGGGCAGAGGTTACAGAGCTAGGTGTACCTCTAAATTTGACAAAAAATGACACAAGCTGGATATCTTATGATTTGCACTGACAGCTGCTTTATACAGCAGAACACACCACACTATCACTGAAAGATCACAAACAGCTGTTTCAATAGTAGAATAAAATGCATAAAGATCCCAAAAGCAGACTATATGTGGCAGTAACTATAAGCAGAAATACACAGGCTTAATGTCTAATGTCCCAAATGCCACATGAAGAATTAGTCATAAATTTTTCAGAGAAGTATGTCATTACTGCATTACTTTGTTGTCACTAAAGCAACTGAAATGCTTTATTTAGGGAGATGGAATACCTCCTATCACAAAGACTACGTATTTGTCTTTCTGCTGCACTGTTGCCTCAGAACTCCACAATTTGCAAAAAGTAGGCATTGGAGAGTTCAGGTTCAAAGATCAGTGCAGACTTGATAAGATAAAATAGGAGCTATGCAGGAGTTGTGCTAATGCTTTCTAGTCTGTAAGGGAAAGTCTCATTGATGCTACCAGGTCCCCACAGTAAATTTCTCCATAAAGCCTATTTCACTATGCTTTGCATTGGGATAGCCAAAACTTACTTTTACATCTGTTCACCATTAGTTTACTTCAAAAATATTTTATAAACAAGAAGCTTCAGAAAGCCAAAGCATATATCTCTATTATGGCCTATTTTTATTTACGGCAAGGTTTTGCTATGAAAACTCCACTGCAAGATTTTTTTCTTTTCCTAATTTTGTAAATGTAAGAAGAAAAGCATATCCATAATATTAAGCAAGCCCTAAATCTGTTTTTAAGGTCAAACAGAATTTCTGAAGTTGATATATCTCATAAAGGATTATGACTGCAAGAGTCACATCTGTACCTTAAAAGCAAATTTGAGAAATGCCAAATGATTCCAATTCTAACTATAAAGTCAGGGAAAAAACCCTTCACACAGAACATTGCAAGTTTTTTTTAATAAGGTACTCAAGTATTAATTTTCCACAGTAGGTGTTGAGTATACAAGTATAACATTTTCAACATTAAGTCTTGTGTTACTGTAAATTATGTCACCTACCAATCGGTAACATCTGAGAATGCATTAAAAATTACAAGAAAGCTAAAAATAAAATAAAAATAAAAAATAATAAAAAAAACCACAACTCTTTCCTATCCCTCCCTAAGCAGAGCATTTGAGAACAGCCTGCCTTGCCTACTTGTGACTTTCAACAACATTAGCAGAAGTATAGGACAGTACATTAATATTTCATTATCTCTTTTTGGCTTTGTCTTGGGCTAAAAAGAAAAGTCCTGCATTGTCTCATCCTGCTATTTTATTACTTCAGTTGTACCATTCTTTCATCGTGTATGATTTGTATAGGATCGAGGCATCCTTCTTCAGAGGGGGAGAAGGCAGCTCATTATAGCTGAATATCACTGGATTGTCTATTCATATTGTAGTGGGGTAGACCCCTTGAAAAACAAGAGCATCCAATAAGAACTTCTACTGGGAACCTGTACCTTGAAGCATATTACTGTGGGCTCTGCAGCCTACCTTTCTTTCCATTTCTTCACTGAGATATCTATCCTGGGGAGCTAAGAATATAATTGATTCTCCCTTTGTCCAGCTGGTACATGGTACCACCATATTGATTGGTGAAAGAAGAAATTGGTCCTGATGTTGGCTTCTCTTAGGGGAAGGATGCATTAGTATTAATGCTCTAATCTCCTTTGGAAATGAAACAGGAGATAAGAGCCTCCTCCCAAGGAGAAAACATTGAAAAGGTCATTTTTTATAGCAAACAGAAGAGCAAATATAAGCATAGAGGCAATTTTGTGCCAAATCCTATTTTGAGTTCTTCTTTTTTGTTTTTCTAAAGCAAAAAATACCATCTGAGCTGATTTTATTCATTTTTGTGCTCAGTTCAGATTCACCACCTTTCATGATGAATAAAGTAAAATGTGGCTATTTTCATGAAAAACTGCCATTTGTGCTTTAAAGAAAATGCCCTTGTCATTTTTTGCATAGTGCTTAGTCTAAAAAGTTATCTGGCAAGCTTCAAATGGTATATATAAGTAGTCAGAGGGGAAGAGTTCATACTTGACTGACTTTAGAAGTAATGGATAAAAAAAAATTCATTAACACATGAAAACATATTTTGTAACTTAAGTCAGTACAGGCCATACTTTGTGGTTACATCTATATGGAACATTATATTATAATATCAACTCTGATTTAATGCCCAAGGCAACAGAACTACAAGTATGCTTAAGGTACTAGGAAGTCAAGGCTTCAGGTACTAATCCAGCTCTGCGAAGTCAACAATAGGAGTATTGCATTAGGTATTTAATGCGTAGAAAATGTATCCTAGGAAAGCAATTACGCGTGAGGTAATCACAAAAATTTCCTTGTCTTTAACAGCACTTGTGATCAAACCTTACAAATACACTTTATGGCAAACACAGGCGCAGTTATTTTAAAGGAAGTAAACTACCCTAAAAGAATATTTTTATTATGTCAGCTTAAGAAATTCACACTCACCGAAAAGTAAAGCAATTCAAAGTTATGATTTCCATGGCAAATGCAACATCCATGCTGCACGTAAGCTTGAAAATATCTGCCAAAGGAAGTGTTAGAAAATTCTCTGGAAGGTAAAAGGGGACTATGTTAAAATTCCTGTGAGAATCATCATTTCAAATTCTCTGACTCCTCTCTGCATGTACATTCTTATCAGGACATTGCACAGACATACTTTTTTGCATTTCGTACTAGACTTCCACTACATTTGTAACACTGTAGAATATTTCACTATGAATGTTAAGCACTGGAATTCTAAAACCTTGCTCTTATGGAAAAGGCTTACCAGAGTAGAAGCTGAGCTGTATTAATTTATTGTCATGATGAAGAGGATAGTGAGAATCAGAAATGACACTAACTCTTTCTATTTTCTCCACTATGTTTTGATTGCAATCATTTTGGTCTCTACAGATGTCTTATCCATAACAGGCATACCAGCATTCAAAGCCATTTACTGAGACTGGAAAACAATTCTGACCAAAAATACGCTGCTGCCAGAACTTGGCATATTAGAGTGTCTGAAAAGATTGCCAAGGCTGGCACTTTGCCTGTGCTGCTCGGGGCTATAAAAGATTGGCATAAACTAAAAATAGTTGAAAAGATCAAATGTGTTTGTTTTTATGAGGGACTTTTCTTTAAAAACACAACTTGCCTATCGGATCACAAAGGCCTAATGTGACAAGGTGCTGATGATTTCTTGAATGGTGCCGCAGATCACATGGGTTTCATATAGTTTGAAAGGATCCTGCATAATCAGACCTACAGCACATGTTGATATGTAAAATGTTATGCACAAGGTGGACTTTAAAAGATCAAAAGGAATCAGAAAAGCAAATCTCACTGAAAATCTCACAAATCAAATAAAAGTTGATGGAGAAAAACAAAGGACAGATAGAGCATGTGACTGAGTATGCAAAATGCTATGGCCTTCCTATACCCACAGAAAATTCAAAACTTTAGATACACACAGGCTGAGCCATAGCACAATACATTTTTTTCCCAGTTCTGCAAAGACCCTCTCCAGAATTTAACAAAAAAAGGTGAAAATGAATTTGTCCCAGGTCTTGCAGAACCATTTGGTTGTATGCAGACAAAGATAAACTATATTCATTGTCTTTGGGATTTTTAAATCATTTTGCTTCCAGTTTTTGTGTTTTCCTTCTGTCGTTGTGAACCAAAGCTGTACAGGCAAAAAACATACACAGAATGCCAACTACTAAATCTATCAAAATTGTCTAATCAGTAAAATGCAATAAGCTCACAACCAGTATCAGAGCATTTTTCAGAATACAGAGATTACATTTTAATTAATTACTTTAGAATATCAAGGAAAGATAAGCATGGGACAGCTTTCTATTGGATGTTTTATAAATAGAAACATATGTTCACTCTGAGTTCAAACAGTTTCTAATGGTGAGCTGTTTACAAACTTTAAATCTTAATGCAGTCTTGAGGAAGAAAAAATATAGACTGGACACAGAAAGCAGTAGGTTAGTCAGTTTTCCAATATCTACAGTTTCTTCCAGTTTCTTGCATAGATCTTTACCTAAATTCCTTTGAACCACCAAGAGTTTCACAATTTACAAATTCATATTATATAATCCCCAAAACTCAGGGTAATTTTAGGCTTCTTCTAGTGGATTTTCATAAAACTGCCAGAAGCTCCTTTCAGGTTCTGTACATACAGATGGTGTAACTGCTTTGAACTAGGATCTAGTGATCTCTGGCACCTGAAGGAACTAAAAGTATTGCAAGTATAGATGGAGTTAATTCAAAAAGAGGACTGTAGACTACATAATCTCCCACTGTGGAAGGATATTGTGTGTTTGAGGAGGAAGCAAACCATACAAACTGGAAAGCTGCTTCTAGCAAGCAATTAAAACAGGAGCACTACTACATCTAACTGGCATTATGATTTTCAAAGACTTTGCTATTCAGATATGGAAGACGGGGGGATTCAATTTTTTGGATCTGATGCAGATGAAGTACTGACTTTCCCAAGGCAAGTAAACAAGAAAACTATTTCAGTAAGATGAATTTTTCTGAAGAGCCAATAAAACTTTGTTTCACAAACTTCTCTCAAGTGCTGATCCACACATTTCCAGTTACTGGTTTTTGGGCAGCTGCCGAGTCATCACAGTGACTGACATCTTCTTTTCCCCATATACTTTTGACTTAAAAAAAAAAATGCTTATTTGGTGCATCACTAGCAGTTTTCAATACACTGGTTACTGTGCCCTACAGACCTCAGAGTGGAATTCGACCTTCTCTTGGCCCTTAGAGACAGAGTCTCCAATTATTATTTCTGCAATATTGGCTTCCTATGCCTCTTCCAGAACAATAGCGGGTTGGATGCTACAAAGCACAGATGCCACTAAACTCGCACCTACAACTCTCTTCCCTGTTACCTGCAAATGTTGTAGCACACAGTCACAGTAAATAGTGCCTCTTAATGCTGAACTAGATCTTTAAAACTCAGGATCCAGATAGCCATCTCTCTTTTTCCCTTCCTCTCAGTCTGTAAGGGATACAGTTGATAGGTACATCGAGCTCTTTTTTTCATTATGCTGGCAATAGTGGAGCTTGTCCCTCTTGGTGTCTGTGATCACACCTGCATGTTATTGGCCTACTTCTTATAGAGATTTTTGGCACGCATGGATGAATTTTACTACTACAAGTTTCATACTGAACGTTGGCCATGTGGGAAATATGTTTGTGATGACTAAGAAAGACGTTAAAGTTATCAGTGCAATTTAGTTGCCTCCATTAGGAGATTCATAGATTTTAAATGACTTTTTTTGTGTCTTGGTAGCTACGTAGATTGGAATACACATTAAAGGAGCAGTATCATGCCCAACTGGTGTGTCAGTGACGGATTCCTGATTGCAATACATTTTGGTCTCTGATTTGTGCTCCTATTTTCACCAAATCTATATAAATAAAAACATAAAAGCACTATAAATGCATGTTATTAGTGAAATGACTTGTACAGTAGTGCTTTTAACTTCTTACAAATTATATCACATCTCCCATTAAAGTAAGAGGAAAGCTATTTTAAGGGATATTTTCACTTTCTATGTGTGAAGGGAGAAGTTATTAAAATGTTGTCCACCAAAAATGTTTGTAGTATATCTGATTTTATACTCTGTATTTAAAAGTTATAAACATTTTTCCTCCTAAACCAAGCCAGATGTTCTAATCAGAAGGTAACTCAGAACAAAAATTGTCTTGTGCCATGCTTTAAACAGTGATTAACACTAGGACTGATGTTTATACAAAATAGAAATATTAATGCACAGCAAATCTTTTTAGCAATAGCACATTCAGATGGATGTTCAGTTTTCAAGCACATTTTCACACACAGCAGACTTTACCCACTCACAGGAATCCATACATGTGATATCTACCTCTGAGTCAACCACAAAAAAACTCATTTAAGCAGATCAACTGGATCTAAAGGCTACAAAAACTTTATCAAGTTAGCAGCTATGACCTGAACCATCATAACATTCTAAGACTGCCTCAAATCCAACATAACAATACTTGCCATACGCTTTCCTTTGAATTTTAATATAAATCCATTAACAGGCAATTGTAGTAGATTAAGAACACACATGTCAAGTCTGCCTATTTATCAGGTGACTAAATGACTTCTGACCACCAAAGCACAGGTTCAGGACTAGATCTCCAGGACTCAGTTCAAAGCCTGTTGGAGTTTTATTATTAACTTTCATAAAACCTGAGAGAATAAACATAATTAAATACAAAACTAAGAGTTTTGTGGGTACAGTTTTTCAAATAAAAATATTTCTGCCATTTTGTTCTTCTATTATATCAAAACCCTGCCATCTGTGTTTAATGAGAAGGTTACTGTTTCCTAAACATTCATCCCCTCAAATTCAGCCTGGGACCTAAAAGCCTGGCTCATAAATTGTCCCAGAGTCAGAACTTTTGTGAAGAGAGTGCTGCTGCAGACATTATACCACGCCTCCGAGCATGTTCTCTATCTAGCCCTCTTGCACTGGAATGAGGAACTTTGAAAGGCCTTTGAGAAGGCAGTGAGACCATCATAGGAAAGTTCTCCTGGTGGCATTAGCAAATCTATTGTACTCCCACATAGTTACAGATACTGAAGGTGAAACTTGATCTAACCAGTGGAGCAGTGAGGTTTGTCTACTAAAATTACTAAACTGAAATTATAATTAAAATGCTGAAATCAGCATGAATAAAGCAGTCACCTGACCTCTTGAGTGTAGTCACTCAGTCTCAGCTCCATAAAAGGCTAATTTACAGAGTTACTTTTTAGTCTGAGAGTTGAGCAATGCAACTCCTTCCTATAACTCGTTGCTGTTCTGGTTGGTCCATACTTCTTTGCTTTTGTAAACAATGAATCAAGCCATGCAATAGTACTCTACCAGAAGAAATTTGTAAATCTCTGTTATCTAATATAAAAAAAGCAGGAAAACATTTGATTCTGGTTTATCTTGGTCCTTTAACAGCATGAGAAATATTCCATCAAGAAATTGGAGTCCCATTAATTCCTGTAGGATAGATATTCCTGAAGGATGGATTCATTAAAATAAGAAAACACCATCTGGCATTAAACTTAGCAAAAAAAAAAAAAAATCACAGATAGCTGTAATGACAATTTGCATGCCATATACATTAGACAATGTATAAGGTACATGATCCAGCATGAAATATACATGGCTTTATGGACTACGCAAGCTCTGGATACTAGTTCCACAGCAGGTGAGCTGACATTCAGATGAAAGGTCAACCTGCAACAGAAAGCAAATACTAAAAATACTGCAAGTATGAGTTGAGAATGAATTCCTTGCCCTCATCTGCCACCACCCCTGGTCTCTGGACAGTCTTCCCTCTGAGAGCCACGTATACTCATTTCCCTAATATTCTCTTGTTGCTTTGTTCTGTTCCTCAGGACAATGAACTACACTCTGCTTCTTTAAAACTTCACTCTTTTCTTCTGCTTACTTGCAACTTAGATATGCATAGTTGACAGTAAACAATTCCACTCTAAGAGTTATGACCTGGGTTTCAAAGCCAAATCACAAACTCAAGATAGTTCATGTTGATTCCACTTTGTCCCTGATGAAAATAAGTTCATTTTTCTCTATAACAAATGAATTGTAAATATTTGGACTTTTTACAAGCATTATTTGGGTAATCAGTAAAGATCATATTTGTCTACCCATTCATTCACACTCACTTAAATTATTTAGCAAGACAACTGACACAGCGTTTATCTTTGCAGTACATTTCCTTGTACAGTACCTGTACCAGCATTGTATATTGAAGCAAAGAACAGGAAAACTTTGACAAGGTTTGAGAGTGGTTAATTTCAGCTTTCAGGTGTGGTCATTATCCATATGTTCATCTGGTGTATTTATGAATGATCCAAATCTACTGTGTTAAAGTGGACTAAAAAATGATGCTCAGTGTAGTTCATCCTTTTGGATGAATTAGAATTATTTTTAAAAAATAGCACATTTCACGTGGTATATCTACATTTTTGCTCCATCCTAGCTGAAAAGGGGAAAACAGAAAGTGATAAAAAGGGAAGAAACACAAACCATAGCTCTTGAGAGATATTAAATATTTGTCCTAGATTCAGATGCAATTTTTGGAGGAGGCTGCTTCATATCTAGCTCTGTTTGTCAAAGTCTTATTTTACAGGAAGGATTTCCAAAAATAAATGCAAGAAAACATTACTTTTCCTTTCTCTAAATACACACAAACATTTAATGTACTAAACTAAGCTACTGTGCAGGCACATGCCTGGTTATTGTGCAAGCAACCACATCTGTGCAGGTAATATTAAAAATCTGATCATGTACACAAGATGCTTTAAATAAGATGATTAATTACTTTTAGAAGTGGGGTCCTCTTTCTAAGATGAAAGGAAATATTTAAGTTAGTTGAGATACCTTATTATTTCTCCATAATATAAGGAGCTTTAGGGAAAGATTAGGTTTATTAAGTCAGACTCACAATGCAGCCTTTCAACACTGCCATTTCCAATAAGTACACATTTGTTTAATATTAAAGTTCCCTTTCAAAACAAAGTAGTTAAGCC
>JANHGO010006849.1:0-20807 GCA_024606505.1 Aquila spilogaster
ATGCAGTTTAATGGCAGTTCATTTTATAGAAAAAAAATTACTATCTGCTGACTGCTCATTCCATAGCAATTCTTTTTATCTGACTGGAAATCATTACTTTAAAATTAAATGAGTGCTAACCTGGAAACTGTAATGCACAACTGTGGCATTCATTCCAACAATGGTAAATGAAAGATAAAATTTCCCTATGAATCACAGCCTCTTTCCCCATGAATGCTTACTCCAGTAGCTGAAGCAAGAGGTGAGGAACTACAAAATTTGTGTTGGATTCTGTTTTTCTTTGCTGTCCAACGTTTGAATAAAATAGTTCCTTCATCACCTGCTTTGTTGATATATGGTCATTTATCTACATATCAGTCAGAGAACTTGAGAAAAACATGTATAAAATATGCTTCTTTTTCTTTTATTTTCTAAATAATGCATTTTACTTATTCATTATGCATAACAGATAATACAGACATTCGAATGGAGGAAAAAGGTTGTTGTTTTTTTTTTTATTAAGACGTAAATTTGTTGTTTGATTAGATCCCACAAAAACAATACTGAGGTACCTGAATAGCATTCCATTCTTTTTTCTGAATGTAAAGGATAAATCACAGTTAAAAATGTGAATTTATCTGAAATTAAATTAAAAAAAAAAAAATCTGAGATTTTGTTGTTATTATTGAATGAAGGCTTTTAACGCAGAACTCAGTAACTTTCCTACTGTGGCACCACTGAATCCCTTCACTTGAGCAAGGTAAAAATATTGACTTTTTCTGTGGTGATTTTGATAGTTTACTGGTTTCTTAAGGAAATGTGTTATTCTTCAGCCTGTAAATTCATTTTGGACTCACTGGTGAGTTTGAAACATAATTCGAAACGGATGAGTAATAATAAATTCCTAAATAGCCTAGCAAAGAAGAATAATCCTGTTAATGATCTCTTTAAGGGAAAGCATGAAGCTTGAACTCACTCTGTGCTATGCACCACAGAATTCACATTAAAAAAAAAAAAAAGAAGCTTAAGAATGTTCAAATCTTAGGAAAACACTTTCAATGTTACTTTAAAAAAAAATTGTTTATTTTAATTTCATTGTCTGTACCAATTTTCCAGTGTTTCATTAAATACTGGAGAAATCGGTATCGTCTGTTATTTTTTCTCATACGTTAGGGTCCTGTTTAATGAGAGGTATCTTCACAGTGTCTTACTTAGTTACAATCTCCCATGAAGCATAAGTGCTTTGAAAAACCTGATGCCCTTAGTTCCACTGCTCATGAAACTGCTTGTTATGTTGCATTTTGCAATATAAAACATAGAAAAAAAAATGGAATGATTAAGTGAAAATGAAGCATCTCATCAAAATATTACTGTAGTTAGTCATGAAAATTTCAAATAGACTGCCACTTTGCTGAAAGTCTACAGTAAAAAGTCTCTTGTCCCTTCACCAGAAAATTTTTAAACCATGTTCTGCTATAATTTTGACAACACTGGCCCTCTCTGCCCAAACAGTGCAATTCTGAGGATGTACAAATACTTCCCTTGAGGGTCTTTAATGTCTGGGTTAAATATGGAGTACACAGATAGGAAACATAAATTGATTTTTGGCTCAGGAAGAAGGGAGGCTGCACAAAATTGGAGACATTGAGAATATTGTTATTAAATCAATTTTCCTTGGCAATATAAGACATTTATATTTGATACATATTCCAGTGCAAGAGCTCAGACGCGATGGTGCCTGTGAGAAAAGAGGAGTAGGCACAGAAGGATCAATGAGTTCTGTTCAGTCTAAGCAGTCTTATGCAGAGTGGATAGAAAAATTCTTTTTGATTTTCTCATTAAGGTTTTTATAGTTACAATACACAGAGTCTGTGAGACACATCAAGATAAAGTAGCTGGTCAGTGTGAGTACGTAGAATTAGACATCAAGCTGCCCAGATCTTTAGATTCCTTTAGGTTAAAATGTTATCTCATATTTAATACCCAGAGCTGTAACTTTTTACTGTATTTTTATACAGTGTTGTACACATGTATAGAGTTTTCTCATTTCACTTGTTTTAATAGTTAAACATAAGGTGAGTTCAGTCTGAGCACTTTGAATGAGGTAGCATGATAAATTTGGTTCCCAGCTTTGGAATACACAAGTGATGGAAATACAAGGGATGGAAAAAAAGCCTTAGAGATTAAAAAAAAACATCAACAAAAAGAATCAGAACAAGCTTTATGAAAAGGGGATGTGATCTCTGCTCTTTTCCAGCACTTGGCTTTGTTTACCACCCAGTCTCTAAAAGCTTATAGTCTGTTTATTAAGAAAAGGTCATGTTAATCCTTCCTGGTCACCTCTCACTGTGCACAAGTGCTGTGATGCGGTATGAGTGGTAGAAATATTAATCCTGCCTCAGCAGCCTTTTATTTGGCTTTCAAACTTCTAATCAAAACTGGCATTCTATTGCTCCTACTGATTATATCTCTGTTAGAGCCAGGGTGCTTTTGTCTTGTGTCTTTCAGATGTTTATATCTATAGGAGCAAAAGGCAGTTAAATAAATTCATTAATTAGAGCCACGTTCACCTGTGAGCGTGTTCCAGTTTGTGATATAAAATACACATGCGAAAGAGAGAAATATTACAGTACTTGATAGTGATAAATCCCATCAGAAACAGCTTAGAGCATTTAAAAATTAGAACTGTTTACAGCAAGGTGTGTCTCTAAGCCCCAACCCCCATGAGGATCTAAGCCTTCCCTCTATTTTCATTATAGCCTATTACAAGTTTTTCTATCAACTTCAGTGATACTTAGAATAATCCATTATATCTTGCTAGATTTTGTTTTCTTTTAAACAGACATCAACAATAATTAAGTTCTAGTAAAATGAAATTAGAATGGCTGCTCTCAGAGGGACTGTGACAGCTTAAGTGTGTTATGGTCAGGGTGAAATATAGCCTAAAGAAAATATTACAGTTTAGATACCCTCATCAAAGGTATTCATCCTTACAGGAGCTCTACAGCTGGAAAAACCTGATTAAAAATATTTAACCTGAGAAGCCATTCTAAGTCCAAAGTTATGGTCAAGAAGAAAAGGGCTTACATTCTCTGAAGTCATGGAAGTTCAGAAGAAGGACAACTAAAGAACTCTAACTAAAAAAATGTGCTAGTTCCCTTCAGTCCTTTGGCTAGTGAGCCAACAATGCACGCCACAAGAATCTTGATATCATTTCCTTTAAACATGCACTTACCCATAATGAAATATGATGCACTGACTCTAATTTTCTCTCCTCAAGTACTATGTACTACAGGTGTTATCACGTAGTATTCCATTTTGCACATGAAAGTCTGCAGGTTCTGTGTTGATCAACATTTGAGTGATTCTCTGTGTGTATTTTGGCCTGTTTTTTGAAGGTGCTGAGCATTAATAACAGCCTAGAATTCTGAGCCTGAGAAAGACAGAAAATGGTTTTCCTTAGTATATTATTTGGAAATCAGGAATTGTGAATTCTGATTCTTTTCTGTATGATTGTGCATAGTTAAGAAAACATAAATTGACATAAATGGGTATGGACATTATACATATTGCTTATGCACCCTGATGGGCTACCACGTTCTTTCAGTTGTCTTGGGGTTGGAAGATCTATGTTCTGCCTGTGTACCTGGTATGCGAACAGATAATAGTATGCATAAAATGGATTGCCATCTTTGGATGTCACACAGATTGTTTTTAAAATACATGTCAGAATTTAAAGTTCTGACTGATAGTTTTGCACATCTTTAATTTACCATTCAGTTAGTTTTGAAAGAGAAGAGCTCCATCAGTCCTAATAGAAATTGCACCTCTTTTGTTTCCTGATATTGGTATTACGGAGTCACAGAATTGGTTTCCGATTATTGCTGGGTTAACAAGGAGGCAGGCTGTTTGGCAGTTGGATCGGAACAAGAGCTAGCCTCACACTTACAAGGTGTCTCACCCCTGACCTGGAAGAATACCACTGGGGTGAAATAATCCATCTATTCGTTTGGGTTTTGGAACTTCTTTTGAAACAGCAGAAAAAGCTGCTAATTAGCACTAACACTGATGGTGCTTTTTTTTTTTCCCCTCCTGGAATCCTCTTCTAATGAGATTTCCTTTCAACTTGCTACAGTGCAGTGCCTGCATGAAAGCGCTCAGTGTAGGCATCAGCTTTGAACCTTCATTTTGAAAAAAATCTTCATTGAAGTGACATTACCCCCCTCCCAACCATAAGAATTGAAGTTTTGAACAGTAGGTGAAATATTCATGGGTTTTAATGCAAATGAATTGATACAGAGAGATAAAGAGATCTTAAAACCACTTGTTTTGGTGATCGTTTCACCGGTTTATTGAAAGGAGGAGGGGTTGTCCAATTTCTTTCAAAAGATCTCTGGGACTTCTCTTTCATGTTTCGCATACTTGCTGTTTCCTGTAATATCAATTATAGAGCGGGTCAGAATATTTAAAACTCTCTTTTCTGCAGTGGAAAATATTCCAAAGAGGAACTAGCTGAATTTTAATTTGATGACCGACATACTGCAGTGTGAATGCTATGGTTACAGCTAGGATGACAGGAAAGAGGCAGAAAAGGAGAGGGAGCTGCAGGTTTGCATAAAGCCGTCCAGGTTTGGCACAGTGTTGCTGTTCCAGCCATGTGGAAGGGAGTGTGGGTTATCTCCTTATGCTGCCCTCTTGACACAAATAATGGTGTTTGGAAAGAAGAAACGGTGGAGGTTTTGTATTTAGGGTTCTATAAGGTTTTCGTATTTAGAGTTTTGACTACCTAATGTAAGTCAGATGAAAGGCTGGAGTTGGTTAAAAATGATAGGAATGTGGGAAGGTTGATGTGACATTTTCCCTCTAACTTTTCTGGTTTTGAGGCTGGGGAGAAGGCTATATCCTTTGTAGGCTTTCTTCAGCATTAAACAAAGATTTTGTCTAGTGATACTGACATAAAAAAGCAAACCAGAGACATTTTTTTTGTTTAATGGAATAAAATCATTTACATGCCTACACTGATATGCTCAAGGGCTAAAAGTGGAGTTGTCTCATCCAACCACTGTAATCTTCATCAGTGAAAAAAAATAGTTATAACGATGCATCATGATATTGAAGTTAGGGACACTAATTGATGGTAGAATAGAATCTGAATTAGTGATCAGAACAAGAACTTCTTTAAAAGCTAAATTGAAAATATTAATATATTTTAATAAATATATTAATATATGTTCAAGGATAGAAAGTAAGAAATGCCTCCTTTTTCAAATAGTAGTAAAAATGTAGTACATGCCATTATGGAAGTAGCACTATTAAAATTATTATTGACTTATTTTAAGCCAAATTATTTTTTATTTTTATTTTAAGAAATGTTTTGATGACTCTTTCAGTGAAATCTCTATGTTTCCCACCTTAAATCTCATTTTTAATTTTTTAAAATACAGTTCAACCATGAAAAGAAGTACAAGACGGCATGACATATTTACACAGAACGGTGTGGATCAGTGGTTTCCATGATTTCCATCCATAATGTAGGCAAGCTGCTTTTGGAAATCGTTTCTCAGCTGCAGCACTTCAAACTCAGCTTTGGCCCTAGCAGTCACACTGGCCTCCTTCCATCATATACTTGCCCACCACAAATATTTTGCAGGCTAAATTATGCTTTCAGCTACCCTTGCAGAACTTCACTGCTTTCAGATTATGTCTGTAGTGACACCTGTGCAATTCCATTAGCCTTTCAGTGTTCCAGGTCATTGTCACCACATGCAGTATCTGAAGCTAATGGGATTTCTCAGCCGTAGTGTAGAATGAAAGTTGCATGGCAACGTTTTTGAAGATAGTAATCATGCATTAGATGATAAGAACTCATTTCAATTATCAGTCTAGTTAATCTTGTTGTACCCATATTTGAGGAAAAGCATTATTTATAAATGACCAGATTCTGAAACCCTCACTCAGGCTGGATGGTATCTTGCTGTACAAGAAATCTTAGTGAGATAGGGTACTGCTTAATGCAAACAAGGCATCAGAATTTGGCCCAAAGAGGATGAAAGCAATACAGAAATCAGAGATACACAGCACATGTGTAGCCTCATGTGTATTCATTTCTGAATTCTCTTTTTCGTACAGAGTACATGTAAAGGAATCTGAGCACAAATTTAAGGACATAAAATTAAGGTCCTGATAATTTGTGTGTGTTGCTCCTTCGGGCATATACTTTGAAGTAAGATTCCAACACTTTAAAGTAAGAGATCATTAATAGAATGCTTGATTTTGTGATGTACCTGAATATTGAGAACAGCACATTTCTCATTTCATGACAAAGGAAACAAATGTATTGCAAGAGGAACAACATGGCATCAGATTTAATAGCTGCAGATTTTTTATCTCAGCAGCATAAGCTAGAGTGAACAGAATTATAAAAATTTTTCTTTTCTTCTTTGGTAAGGTTCCCTAGTAGATGCTGCTGTCAGGATATCCCAAAAGCAATGAATACACTTTGGAGCCTAGTTTCCATGTATTCTTTCCCTTCACCCTAGTAGCATCTTGCTTCCTGGTCAGTGCTGCTGATCATCACCCGCTCAGGCAGTCCAGTAACAGGCCTTGTTACCTGGGGAGAAAAAGGTATTATAGAAGGTATATTCTCAAACAGTGGTTTCTTTTACAGTCGGGGTGAAGAGACAATACTTACTGCTGAGAAAATCAGGCCCTAACTGTAAAATTTGGAAAGCTATAAATGATGGAAAGAAAGTCTGAAGCTTATTCAAGCACTACTTCCATTATGCTATGGCTGTATTTTCTGGATGAGCTTGTGCTGGTGATGAGTGATGAGTAGGCAATTTAGTATTCACTGGCAGAGCCCTGAAGGCTGTCATTGCTTTGACCTTCCTTAACGCCCAGAATCTGACGTGTAGGCACCAGGAAATCATTTAAAATGCTAGGAGAGGGGTAAATTAAGCATGATTTTGAGGAGTTGTTGCAAAAAGAGATAATAATACTGAAACTAAACATTAAACAGAAAAGAATACTGCAAATCCTAAAATAAAGCAAATCTCTTAAACAAGAGAAATTGTAGCCATGGCAGTTAGATATATGTTGAAATGAAATGATGCCCTGTGAAATCAGGCAAATCATTTCTGAGAAGTGAGTGACAATGATAGGAATTCCTGGCTTCTGGGATGAGCAAGCTGAGCTGCACTCCTCACTTAAATTGCTTTATGATTCAACAGTTCTTTTAATTAAATTATAGATCTTGAAAAATATAGATACCATGAGATGTTTCAGTGTGCTTGTACTGTATCCGAAAAAGTGAGTTGTAGATTAGATGTCAGTTATCTGCCTGGAAATTGTACTTCAGGAACCTGAGTATCTATCCTACATGCAGCAGTAAAATGAACAACTATCCCTTTATTAACTCCTTTATGGATCAAAAGTACACTTTATGTAATAAAAGCAGGCCAAGCCTGTGTGCATATATGTGTGAGTATAAAGATTCATCTGTACCCTGACAATTTTGGACTAAACAGTCCTGGCCTGGGCTCCAGAAGAGCTTTGTCTTCACAGCTTACTAATGTGGAAACGTTTGATAATCTGCCTTGCAGAAAATCGATTTTCTGACAGATTTTTTCAGGAAATCTGTACTGGGGAAAAAGGTACTGGTGTTCCAATTATTTATCCTGCAATAGTTTCTGAAATAATATAAAACATCAATAAATTCTGTGCTGGAAAACAGTATGTAAAATGTTGAAGAGCAGACTGCCTCCTCACCTGACTGATAAATTGCCCCAAAATGTGGAAATAATCCTTTAAGCACTGGACTTAGGTTCTGGAATTCTTTGCCTTTGCTGTCATCTTTTTGTATAAATCACGTATCTTTTTGTCCTGAACAATACTGCCACTGATTTATCAGTGCGAAATCCTATAAAACTTAGTTATTTTAGCCAACTGTGTTCTCATTCATTCATTGCAGTGGGATTTGGTTTGTATTTTTTGCCAGAAGGAATGAAATATTAGCATCAGAGTTAAACCAGGGCAGAAAAGAAACCTGTTCAACAAATACAGGCAGAATACTGCTGCAGGATAAGCTTCTGGTACTTCCTGTGTTATGTGATATATCTTATTTTCCAGCTGAGATGCTCTTAACCAAGCCCATGGAAGTATAGATAATTCTTTTCTTTCTTTCCACTGAGCACTGGATCCAAAGTCAAGTTAAATAAGATGAATAGAAGGTTTCTGTTAGTGATGACTTCTGGGGACTGATAATGGGAAAAAGTGACAACTAGATGGTCCTTGTGTGACAAGGAGAAGACAGAGGCCAACTAGTTATTTATGGACACTGTTTCTTTGCATATAGCATTCTTTATAATGTGCAGTCCTGAGGCTGTCTATTATACATGGATGATATCTTTTGCATTATGCTTTCATTTCGTAAACTTTATATGTACACACTGACAGTGGAGGGAGATTCCTTCAGGGATTCTAAACCAGTCCTCACTGCTGGCAGAGAGAGGTTATTTCCTAGACCGAGGTCATTCTGCTCTTCTGGTTCACAGCACAGTCATTGGAGAGAGTAAACTGCAAAGTAGAAACAGAGAGTTCAAAACTCTTAAAGGGCTGCAAAATGAACAACAATGTACACCTTTGGATGAATCATAAGAGTTGCTGAAGGACTGACTGTACCTATTTGCAACTTAGGTGGGTAACTGTTTTTGGGTAAACTATGTAGAAAATGGTTGTCTAAAGCTGTCATTCTGACTTACAACATTTCATGCCAACCAGTTAAAAAGGATAAAGTAAGAGAGAATCAAATCCAAAAATATTAAGCCTGAAAGAAGAAGGAAACAATTTCACTAAACCAATTAATCAAACTGTATTGCAGAACTTAAAAAATCAATAGTCAAGGGAATTTCATCATATTTTCATCAACCTGTGCGCTGATTTTAAATTGATTGAATTAGGAAGAAAATTGAGCCCCAACAGCCCTCAATATTATCAATCATGGAAGGAAAAAGAAAATTTCCTTCTGCACCCCATCATTGAACTGTAACATTGTTGGGAATACAGCTGAAACCTTAAACCTTAAACCTCCTTAGGAGAAAATAAATTGAGAGCGACTTCGGATACATCAGTGAAAATAAATAATTTTCAAAGTTACTCAAGTTTTCATAATATTCCCTCCACCAGTAACAGTTCAAAATGTCTTTTTTTTAAAATTTTTTATGGCTGGCAGAAATGATACTCTGTAATCGTGCTTCTTTAAACAGGTGTCTTTGTCCCAGTCCATCTGAAATAGTTTAGACCAGCTTGTGAGCAACCGATTCACAAAATCAGGGAGAATTAAGTGCTTTAGAAAGCTTTAATCCTTGGAAAATATCCTCTAAAGTGCATTTGTTTGTCAATTTGCTTATTTCTGCCAGCTTCACATGTTGCTCTCGTTATTCTTGGACTGCACCCAGCCACCAGTCAGGTGCAAGAAAGGCATTTTCCATTTCTGCAGATTGGTTTGGTGACTGATACTGCCCTAATGTTTCCTCTGCATTCTGAATGCATGGCTCATAAAAAAAAGGAGAAATGTAAATGTGATTACAATTAACTTCCTTAAAAGTCCTGTGATTCATGGGGAAAAAATTACAGTGATGTTACTTTACAGCCTCCTACAAAAGGAGAGTAAGCACAGTGTTCTTCTGTAATTGAATATGTAGCAAGAAACAGAACTCCTTCCTTATGCTTATACAATCAATTTGCATACTATGCACTAACTGTACCTGAGCAAGCACGTGCACACATATCTTTATCCATAATCTTTTTTTCTTGTTTGTACAATCAAGGGCTCTGGCTGGCACGACATCTCTAAGGGCATTATTAACTTTTTTTTCCCTTTTGTATACTTCTGATTGCCACATTGCTTTGATAGTACTTCTAAGGGCAAAAAATGTTTTCACTGTTTGTTTTTTCATTCAAGAAATGGAAAGGAAGGACTGAAAACTTCTGGGTTCACTCTTATTTTTTCTTTCATTACTTTGAAGGTACAGGATTCTCCTCTACAGTATTATCAAGGTTAGGAAAAAAGTCTGCAAAGCATGATTCCCATGGGTTTATACTCATGTAGGTATTCCAATGCACTGCTGTAGAAGCTTCTGAAGTGGAATTAGAGCACGAGAAGGAAGAGTATTAGAAGGAATTTGGTGCTACAGTTAAATAGGAGGAGGTGAACTATTTAAAAAGAACCAAACAAGTAAGGAAGTCAGTGATCAAAAGAGGAAAATATACATAGCACTAATTCTGGGATTGACACTGTCAGATTGCTCATACAGTGTTCATATTCATTCATCATTTTTGTCAATTGCTTTCAAAAACCCAAGGAAAGAAAAGGAAGCTCTCTGAATAATTTAAAGTAGTTCTCTTTTTAGTCAACAGCTCTTTTGTTCTTGTACATATCTATAACCTCAGAGCAGTCATTTTAATTTATCTGTGGTTGGGATGTAACCATTTCAGTGTCTGAAACAGTGGGAGATAAATATTTATAAGATTTTAAGTAAAAAAACCAAAAGGCAAAAATGCTCTAATCTTACTGAAGATTTACAAAGAATCGAGTGATGCAAAGACTTCCTTTGAAAGACATCCATTAGTTTGCTGGTCATTATGAACTAAAAGGGGCATCTAATGAAGAATAGAAAGTGAATAGCTTTTATTTCAGAGTACCATGTTTATAAGGTTGTTCTTCTTCTTTCTTTGATTTACATCAAGCTTCTAAGATGCCTTCCTTCTGAGTATTCACCCGATATGATTAGCATCATCATTTGTATTACAATAGTACCTCAGAAGTCAGAAGCAAAATCAGCAGCCTTTTGTACTAGACACTGTATAAGCAGAACTTGCCTTAAGGGCTTACCAACTTTAAAAAACAAACAAAAAAAAAAAACAAAAACAAAACAAAACAAAAAAAAAAACAATTGTAAAGACAGGAGAAAGGAAGTATTGGTCTTCTGTAATAGGAACAGTGACAGAAAAACCTAAAAGCCTGAGAGATGCAGAAACTGCACCTCCTCCTGAGACCCAACTCTATGTTTTGACTAGAAAATTTGTTTCTCTGAGGAAACTTAACCACCCAATTTAGAACTTGCAGTAATTTCCAAAGAAATGTCCCTCATTTTAGAACCAGACTGCCCTCCATCCTACAGTAATCTCTTCTGTAAATTCAGAACAAGCATGTGGTGCCAGGAAAGGGAGAGCATATAGGCAGTATTAGTAAATGAAATCACATTTTGTGATAGGTAGTCTAATAGCCAAAGAAGGTCTGTGCACGTCCCCTGGATTCTAATTCTAAGCACAAATATAGAAAGTGCAAGTAAATCTTTTGCAGAAAATGCTCTGTCTGTATAGTTTGTTTCTTAGATTCTGTGTATGTTTTATAAAGCAGCACTTAGCAGGTTCACAAATAGCAATTGAGGCACAAAGCATCTTGCCTCTCATTTTAGCCCTTACTCCAGGAGCCAAGTACTGTGAAGGGAAAGTTAGAAACATTCATGAACTGGAATTGGGTATAAATTGAATTACACCAGAAAATAAAAGAGAAAAAATGACCAAAATGAAAATGTGAATTTAGTCAAGCTCTGCTGAGACTTCAAAACAAGCGTGATGAATGAAGACCAAGGGAAGCGGTGATAAGAAAGAAATGAATCTTTAATAAAAGCAGCAGGTTACGTTTAGGAAGCTGTTTAGACTCACTCCAAAGGAAGGTCAGCAAGTTGCATGCCTCTGTAGGTCACTCTGAAAGTAATGCCTCTTATTTTTTTCCATGGAAACTACAACAAGAATAACAATAATCCTATTTGACAGACCAATTGTTAGCTAAAAATCACTTCTTTTCAACACAGTCACCATCATTAGACGTGCATTTTCTCCAGCGATGAACAGGAGCCTGCATGCTGCACTTGTAACAGACTTCACCAGCAGAGATGACCCACTGTCACCACTGCTGAAGTGCATCACCTACCACCTCACTGAGCTCACATCCACCATTTGGTTTCCATAAATGTCCAGCAAGCGTCCATGAATGTCAGTGGGTGTCATTTTTTTCTGCATGGAGAATCTTACTTCCTATGCTCTTCCATGTCAGATGCCATTTTGTCAGACTGCCCCTCTGCTGCCATGTGTCACACAGCAACAAAATATCACAGAAAGTTGGTGAGAAGGTTCAGCCTCTACTGCTATATCACCAACATCCATCTCTGACGTCATGGGCCAACATAATTAAACAGGAAGCATTGCTTTCGGAGCAGCCCTCATATCTTGAGAGAATCATCACGTACCCTGAGTGGGAAGGGGCCCATGAGGATCATAGCAGAATTTATTCTTTGGGGTAAATGAAAGAAGATCTATTTTACTCTTCTGCAAGCTTACTAATGAGCTAAAGAACAGATGTATTCAAGAGTCTGTCATCAACCCCCTGAGTAGCAATGATGTGAAACAGTTTGTTTTATATACTTGATGCTGATTAAAATAAGACAAATTAACAAATGTCATCTCTCCTGATGGAAAACAGATAACTGTCATTCAGTGGTTCTTTCAGTCATAGACTAATTCCTATTTCTCTCTTAAAAAAACAAAAAAAAAAAACCCTCCCAAACCGATTAATATTCAGCAGAGAGGTAAATGCATCCCCCTCTTTGATTCTGCCTCTGCTGCAGGCAGCTCTGCGGACACCTCTGTCCTTGGTTGCCTTGATCAGCTCCACCTGTGCCCGCACCTGCTGCCCGTGGCAGGGGCCTTTTTTTTTAAAGCTCAGGTGCACTTTCCTAAGCCCTGCTGTAAGTCTGCCTGCTCGGAATTCTTCTTTCTGCTCTTTATTGCTCAGGGCAGCTATAGTTCTGACTTTTTACTTTGCCTGAGGATTGTGGGGCTGTGGCTGTTGTGATCCTGCTGCATAGGCCAGAGCACCCAGCTGTACCCGTTGGTGAGTTTCCCTCCTTCCTGGGGCAGCCTCAGCCCATGCAGCCCTGTGACTAGAGACTTTTACCAGGTAACGTGTTTATCTTCTATGGAAATGTACTTCCTTCACATCAGGTTAAAAATGGAAGCTTCAGGGTTATGCATTTCTAAAATGTAACTGTGTGGAGAAAAGGTGACTTTATATGTAACTTGTTGACCTGGTAACATATTTCTGGACAAAAAAAACCTTGAAGCTTGTGTACTGCCATTGATTTTTGAGGGTGATTTATTTTTTAATAGTGGAACAAAAAGGTGCTGCAGGGAGAGAGGGAAGGGGTAAACTAGCTCAAACAGCAGAGGTATTTCCTTAAGAGAACATAGGGCTAATTCAAACCTTCATCTGCAATGTGGAGTTCACAAGGTCAGACACCTGCTAGTGGGCTCAAATGTCTGCGATAGTACTTTGAACGTTTAGTGTTCCATTACTGGATGTTATAAAACAAGAAATTCTGTGTTTAAACACTTACCCTGCTAATTAGTTGCAAAAAGGAAACATAAATGTTTCTTTTTTTGCTTGGGAACTTCCAAGATGGCTGACGGGCCGCGCAACTGTGGGTAGCATCAAAGAGATTGAATAGAGAGTCTTGTTTGAAATGCATGCGTTTTGTGAGGAACGTAAAATCATATATTTGTTAGAAGTAAATGTGAGTTTCTAGCCTCCTTAGTAGAGCAGTATAAACAGAAAAAATGATGTGCTGATGTTGGTAGGATAATTTCTACTCCTTGATCTGTGCTGAGCTACCCAAAGTTTCAAACCCTTTAAGAAACTATTTTGCATTAGACAATACGGACAGTCATTCATGTTAAGCTAGAATAAGTGAGTCTTCTTGCTGCTGTAATGTGATCTGAATAAATGGACGTAATGGAAATAAAGTTGCTGTTATTTTGTTTCTTAAGCAGTCTTCTCTAAGGTACCTTATTTTTAGATATTCTCACAGATGAGATGGGATAAATGGGAAATTATTGAGCTTAGGAGATGAGAAAACAGTCTGTAAAATGCTTAATAATCGTAATATTGAATGTAGTATGTTTGCTCAACTCTCCTCAAGGCTAATTATTTAATGTGCCAATGTTGGATGAATATTTTAAGAGGGGAAAAAGAATGGAGACACTTAATGAGAAATTATAAATGTAAGATGAAAAATATCCCAGGATATTGTAGCATATTTCTTTACAAGAACAAGCTGCTGTAAATAGAAATATTCAAGTCTAGATAGCTTATCTTATAATCATCTCTTATGATTTGCTGACACTTCTATGTTTCTCATTGCCATCTAAACATGGTGTTAGCAAGTATAAAATTCTTCTTTTGCCATGTCAGCATCTTAGAGCTAATATTTGTAATGTAACTCTAACTTTCCTCAGGGGTCAGTCACCTACTGATCCTCACAATTGCATTCATGCGCTGAAGAGCTTCTTCCTATGTGACAGACTCTCAGGGAATCCTGTGACAAAATCTCAAGGAAAAACATGTTGTGAGGCTTTCAATGAAAAGGATTTTGGAAAAAAGATTCTTCCCATAAGGATGAATTTATGGTTTTTGTGTGCATTCTTAAAAGAAATATTTGAATTAATTTATAGAGAGGCAATTGATAAACTTTACCTAAAACAACTGTTGTGAAGTAAGATTAATGAAACTTAATAGCTGAGGGAAAAAACAATGTTATTTCTTTGAGGCATGATAATTTTGAATTAGCTTTCCACTGTGAGCTTGATTTTGTTAAATGTAAATCCCTGTACATTCAGAAAAGTGTAAGCTATCTCATCCTTGCCACAGTGTAAAAACATCCCTAGGGGCATACACTGTAGATAGCTTGAAGACAGTGAATCCACAATCTAGATGGCTTCCTCTTGTCTTGTCCATGTAATAATATCCCAGAAGGCTTGTCTCCCTGGCTGCAGGAGAAGATGGCCTTTCCTTTCTTTGTCTTTTTGAAGCTGAAAATGATTGATGCCCTTTAAGGAGAATCTAAGGTTATGTACTTATATATCTTAACATTTGGAAGTTGTGTTTTCATAGTGATCAAGCCTAACTTGACACTGCTACAATTAATCTATTATTCCATCTGTGTATAATCACTACTGGGACAATACTTATAAACTCTCCAAACCATGAATCACACTTAAACAACTAACAATCTGTTGAGAAGATGTTAGTGACTGTTGCTTACCACAGCCTCAAAAATCTGTGATCCACGTTTTTCTGTGGACCATGACTTGGTAGCCATCAATTTAAGCATTGTTTCAGTTAGAGGGGAACCACTATAACATTTCAGTACATACTTTGAAAACTATTCAGGGAACTGTAACTTTTACCACAAAATCTGACACTGTAGCATTTGGAAAAGAGACATATCTTCCCTCCTGCTCCTTTTCCCCAAATTATCTTTCTTTTTAGTTAATACATTTAAAATTATATATTCATTATCTGTTTTAAACACTTGAGTCATTTGACAAAATTCAAAATCGGGCTGTCTGCTTAGAGCGTGTGATCTCCCAGAGATGATGTAGATGTAGCAGCTTGCACTGTTGCCATTTGAAATAACTAAAGGACAGTGATTAGGTTCACATCTGAGTTGGTAGAAGGCAAAGAGGAGGAGTAGCTCCCCTGCTGCATGAGCAGTGAGCTCTGAGAAGAAGCAGTGGCAAAGTGTTGTTGTTGTTTAAATAATTAAAAATTAAAAAAAATAATGTTTTTAGATTAACTAGCTAAGGAACCAGCAGTGAACCTGGCATGCTAGCCTGTCTCTGAGCTCTGCAGGTTTCCTGTTGTTTTTTTTTCCTTACAGTTCTTATACCTCTTCAGTTTAGGTTTTCAATTCTGTACCAAACAACCAACCATTCTGATTTTGAGTGGCTTGGTTTCAGTTTTGTTTACAAACCAGGAAAGAAGACCACCAGTCTTCATCCTTCTTAGAAAGAATCATTCTGATTTAACAGTAAATTTTTGCAAATAAAAAGATTATTTACTTATATGTAAAGTCGACTAATGTCTAATTATTCTATAAACAAGGGAAAATAACGTAATGAATATCATAGAACCATAGAATCATTTGGGTTGGAAGAGATCTTTAAAAGTCATCTGATCCAATTTCCCTGCAAAGCAGAGGGACACCTACAGCTAGATTAGGTTACTCAGAGCCCGGTCCAGCCTGACCTTGAATGTCTCCAAGGATGGGGTATCCACTGCCTCTCTGGGCAACATGTGCCTGTACTTCATTATCCTTATCATTAAAAAAAAAAACTTTAAATATATCCAATCCAAATCTCCTCTCTCTTAATATCCAATCCAAATCTCCTCTCTCTTAGTTTGGAACCATTTCCCCTTGTCCTGTCACAACAGACCCTGCTAAAGAATCTGTCCCCTTCATTCTTACAGCCCCACTGCAGATACTGAAAGACCACTCTCAAGTCTCCCTGGAGCCCCAGCTCTCTCAGCCTGTCCTCACAGGAGAGGTGTTTCATCCCTTGGGTCACTTTTGTGGCCTTCATCTGGATGGGCTCCAACAGGTCTATGTCTCTCCTGTACTGAGGACTCCACATCTGGATACAGTACTGCAGGTTAAGTCTCACCAGAACAGAGCAGAGGGGCAGGATCACCTCCCTCACTCTGTGGACCAAGCTTCTTTTGATGCAGCCCAGGATCTGGTTGGCTTTCTGGGCTGCTAAGACACATTACTGACTCACATTCAGCTTGCCATCTACCAGTACCAACAGGCCTTTTTTGACAGAGCTATGCTCTGTCCTTTCAACCCTCAGCTTATATTCATAGTGGGGTATTGCCATGACTTAAGTGCAGGACCTTACACTTGAATTTGTTGAACCTCATGAGGTTATCCTGGGCCCACCTCTTGAGTCTGTCCAGGTTGCTCTGGAAGCCATCTTCTCCATCAGGTGTGACAGCTGCACCACACAGCTTGATGCTGTCTGCAATCTTGCTGAAGGTGTACTCAGTTCAACTTTTGATATCACTGATGAAGATCTTAATAAGAACATAGGTTGCAGTAGAGACACTGAAGGATGTAATTTGTCACTGATCTCCAACTGGACATTGAGTCACTGACAACCAGTTCCTCATCAGTTGAACAGTCCACCCATCAAATCCATGTGTTTCCTATTTGGAGGGAATTATATTGTGGAGTGCAATGTCAAAGGCCTTACTGAAGTTCAGGCAGATAACATCAGTGGGTCTTCCCTTGTCCACTGATGCATTTATGCCATCATAGAAGGCTGCTAGGTTGGTCAGGCAGGACCTACCCTTGGTGATACAGTGTTGGTTATTGTGTATCACCTCCCTCTCTTCCATAGGCCTTAACATACCTTTCAGGAGGATTTGCTACATCGTCTTCCTTGGCATTGATATGAGGCTAATGGATCAGTAGTTGGGTTGTTCTTTCTACCTTTCTTAAAAATGGATGAGACTATCATCAAGGACTTCACCTGACTGCTGTTAATTTGCAAATAGCATTGGGAGTGGATTGGTGACTATATCAGCCAATTCTCTCGGGATTCTTAGAATCTCTGTGGCATCTCTTTGGGACTCGTAGACTTAGGATTGTTCAGGCTCTTCGGGTGGTTGCGAACTTGATCTTTGCATTCAGCAGGAGGGACATTGCTTCATCAGTTCCAATCTTCTGAACCATCTGCTTGAGGGGTGTGTGAAGAGTAGTTGCCAATGAAGACTGAGGCAGAAATGTTGAGTACCTCAGCCTTTTCCTTGCCTGTTGTTACCAGCCAGTCTGTATTGTATACAAGGGTGATGGGTATGCCCTCTTGGACTTTCCTTTTCTGGGTTACGTGCCTTTCTTGTTCTTCTTTTTTTTGCTCCTTGTCAAGTCCAGTTCCAGTCTGTGTGTATATTTACATAGCCTGCATTGTTTTCATTATAAATTGAGGGAATTGGTGGTTTAATTGCATCTACCATCTTACTTCTGGATGACTATAGAATAAACTTCAGTTTATCATATATACTTACCCATACTCAAGGTGACATTTTTTTTTTGCTTAGAAATCAAATTAAGGTATTCTTCTTCTTACATGGCATTTGTAATGCAGTCTGATGTCCTTTCCATGCACATGGCAATGCATACTTCATGGAATACTATCTTAAAACTAGAGTTCCTTCTACAGTGGAGTGGATATTATGCTTTTTTTTTTTTTTTTAGTATGGACAAATATATTCCAAAATGTATTTCTCTCTTTTTTTACTGTTTTTTTTAAATATTCATTCAAATATTCTAATACTTTTCAACCTACATGTTAAGACGTGAAGTAGAAACTTACAGAAGGAATCTGTACTTCAACAAGGAATCTAATTAATGTTACAAAAGATCTGATGATTACTCACTGATAGATACATCTCTTTAACACGCTTATTGGAAGATTAAATTCCTCTTGAACATGAGCTGAGACACTTTTTTCCAAGCATTTGCCTTTCCTCTTTAAGGTTTTGTAGTGAAAGGAAGAAATATGTGTGATGTAAAACTCATAAATAATTCTTCTAGATTGAATTATGTCTGGGGCTCTTATAGTACAAGAAGCAAATGAAAAAAGAATGTGTCTCTTTACCCCCCATATTTCTTTCCTTCTGTTATCTAACAACTCATATTCTAACAGCTTGCCTAGTGGTCAAACAAGCTGGAAATGTGGAGAGAAACAATAATGTCATCTTTTACATACGTTGGTGGCCAAGAAAAGTTTGAGACCCCCAACTTAATGGAGTAGGAGCCTTGGAGACAAACAAAACCCATCTATTTTTTTATTGCTCTCAAAAATTAGTGGAATTCATTGTAGAGATGAAAAAGTTTTTAATTTCAGCTGGTTAGTTAATCAGGACTCTTTGACTGTCACAAAACACTCATTCAAGTAGATTCAAGAACATACCAGTTTTCTCTTACTTGGCTTGTTGCAGTGTTTACCCACATAGTTGAATTCCTCATTGCCTCTGAGAAATCAGTGACAGTGCTTTAGCAGAAGCGCTTTTGTGTGCGTATCAATTGCTAACGAGGGATGCTGTACCTTCAGGTCACACTAAAAATCTAAACTATTTTGTTTCCTTTGATGTTTAAACCTACATACAAATAAACTGAATTTGTACAGTTAAAATCATGCTTTCATAAAGTAAAAGTTGTGTCAGGAAGTTGTACTGTCATTAATGAAATTCCAGTGTCAAACACCAATTCTACTAAAAATAACTTCTTGACCTTTTTTTTGAAAAAAAATAAATCCCACAATGTTGTGCGAAAGTGCTAAAAATTCTTTGAGGTGTTAAAATAATAAAATTACAACGTCATCCAGTAGTGTACAATTTTCGGTTGCTTTATGGAACTAAAACCCAGCAGTTCATCAGCATCTTAGCAGCAAGCATCCGTCGTGAGTTACCTCCTTTTGGTTAATGAATATATAAAGCATCAAGAAGCTTCTTCCAGCTTTTGTCTTTAGGGAATCTCACAGAAGAATGAAGATTTCTGCCTTCGCCTATTTTCAGTGAAGGCAGATTTTATTACATTCCTTTGGGTCACACAAGAAACTGCTGTGTCAAATGTCTTAAGAAAACACATTGGAAATTAATGCAGTAGGATGAGCTGAGTAAAAATTAAATATAGCTTTCAAGAACTGCATTCAACACTGAAGAAGTAAATTAATTTTCTATGCCATAAATAAATAAATGTCATAAGTGTCCTAAATAAAGGTGCTTGGATTATTAATTAGATTTGGATGAGCAGTTTTGTTCAACTTGTCCCCTGGAAAAAGGTAGATTTATTTTTTATCAAACTGGCTACAAGAAGCAGCATTTAATTTCACCAGTGTAACCTTGTTCCAGCAGTTATTGCTCAGCTTCTGAGCTTCTGTGGATGGCTGTTGATATAAGTGATGCTAAAGGGTCTGCAAGTGGTGTGTTTTGCAGCATACGGTTATAAGTGTTCAGATATCTCCTAGATGCAGCACAAAGCTGAAGGTTTTGTATTCTGTTTCATGTCCTGAAAACATGGATATTATAAAGTGGGTCCACAGCCTGATGTGACTGGGTGGATCTTATGTTTCCAGTTGAACACTAGTTTGGTAGCGCTGTGGAGCTGGATAAAGAAAACTGGAGTTGAACCAATTCCAAGCATGGAATTCAAGGTTATTTCAAATGTGTATTTATAGGGCATAAGGCTAGGCATGACATTTTTGTGTAGCAAACAATTCAAAATAGTCTCAGAAAGTAGTAAGAGTGGGAAATATAATAGATGAGCAATATGGTTTTGAATACAGTCAGGCTAACTCTGTCTTTATCATGTTATGCCTAAGATTTTAAAATATTGTAGACCAGACAGATTATAACTTAAGTGTCTTAAGAGAAACAATGTTGCCCTACTGGAAGAAAATAAAATCCACCTCTATGGTTCAAGACAAAAGTTTGGAAATTACAAGCAATCTCCAACTAAAAGCACTGAGCAATAGCAGGTAAGAGCTTAGTGTTTGGCAAATACTAAGGAAAAGATTCCTGTTGAATTCTGTCCAGTTTTCATTTCTCTAATCTTTTGCAGTAACTTCCTATAAGCAGGCAAGTGACTTCAGTGACTCCATGATTTCTAACAAATTATGAAGTTCAAAGTTCATTCTGTAGTGCAGTAAAGAGGTTTTTTCCAGTCCTTTCAGCAATTCTGTGTCCTAGTGACATAGCGTCAGTCTGGTATGTTGAAATGCTGCTTGGAGAAGGATATTTATGCAAAGGCTGTAATGTAGCTATACATAGCTTGCAGGAAACTGGGAGACACTGATACAAGAGGCAGCTAAGAGAAAAATGTGTTCTTTCCTTCAGCTGCTTTTATGTGATTTGTCTCAGCTGCCTC
>JANHGO010006850.1:0-20806 GCA_024606505.1 Aquila spilogaster
GTTAATAAGCAAAATAGTTTAACAAACTTTGGCAGAGAAGATTGAAAAGCTCAAATGGTCTCCCAGTGAAAATAGTTTAGCCCTGGCTTTGCCAGTCTTTCCAGTAAAAACTCTCTCAACTTTTTTTGCTTTGTTTTTTAATTTGATCAGTTTTACTACTCCTGAAACTTGGAGACCTTAGCGCATGGGAGAAAGCCAGTCAAATTTCAGGTAATGGTTTTGCAAGCGTTTACACATCTGCCGGCACGTCTCAGCCCTGACGTGTGATACTTCTGCTGTTTAACTTCTGGACCTCTGCTGAGCAATCCCTGGCAGTCATGAGAAGTGGCATGGGTCTCTGTAGCGGACTGGAAGGTAGCAGAAGATCTCCACGTTCATTTTTGCTGGTGACCCCACACACCACAAACGAACTTCTCCTCTCCAGAGGAGGCTGCAGTCAGGGTACAGCCACACAATGCTCTGCAGGGATTCCTGCGCTCGGCAAGAAGCCCTTCTTTTGGTGACGCTGAAATGTTGGCAGAAAAAAATCTCCCCGGTATTAGATCAGCCCTGTCAACAAATCCCTTCTCTCTCCAAAAATACACAAGGAGCAGGCAAGGGACCTGACCTAGGCTTGGAAGCACATCCCCCTTGACAGCCTTGTGCATAAGCATCTGTGCTTGCTGAGACGGAGGGGGGGAGGTTGTGCATGGAACAATTCTGGCTAACTAAGCCAAAAAAACAAAAATGTCTCAGGCCTCCACAAATGCTAAAAACAGCAACTCCTCCACCTTTCGAAAGCAGAGTCAGCACTCCCTCCTACACTGGCTCAACTCCCTTGACTCAGCTCTGCTTCCAGGCCAGCGCCCGGAGACGTCAAGCTGTTTCAAAGAAAGCGACACAAGGTTCTTATTTTATCTCTTGCGACTCTTTGATTCTGTACTTTTGTTAAATGTAATCAGCGGGTCTCTTCGATAAAAAAAGTAAGTCACCCCTTGCTGTCCATCTGTGTACAATGTCTCTCAGTTGCTCCACTCTGCAGCGACTGTTGGAAAGGTCACGCTTGTTGTTCCGCACCATTATAATGCGCAGTGGGACTATATTAAAGGAAACCACAATAAAAGACACAATCTTCTCCCACCAAAACCACTTCAAAGTAATCGGGCTCTTCACATATAGCCAAGAGTACTTAGGTATATGAAGAATGCTAATGTATGACTTTTAGCAACAGTTATGGCAGATTAATGAAACAACCAAAAAAATATCTGAATTCTTAGAGGAGATTGAAAACATTAAATAATTACAACTTCTGAGATTAAAATAAAATCTCATTTTAAAATGCAGAGGCATGTGAGCAGTTCATCTACTGTCAGCAAGGAGATTTCTGACCCGGACAAAACTGAGCCAAGAAACAGATGTGCACCTGCTCTACAAGCAAGATACTAGGAGCAGTGCTGCATCTGGCATTTGCTTCTTGGTTTGGAGAGGGAAGAACGCTTTGTTCATGCAAACATTCACTCTTGTAATGGGTTAATAGACATTTTTAGGATCGTATGCAAGTTCTACAACTGATTCAGACTGATTCACTCACTGATGACGGGATGCCAACTGTTGATACCAGGTGATGAGAGATCAGGGTACTCAGCTCGTGCATATTTTCTCCTGGGTGATTCCTCATCTTCTAGTGTCCCTATTAATGAAATAAAACCAAAGAATCAAAGAAGAAAACTGTAATGGAAAGAAAAGATACACAGGATTCATTTGTCTCATTTGGGCATCAAGGGATTATGAGCGTTACAAGAGTTGAACCCAGGGCACTGCAGCACTGGATGGGCAGGATGTCCCAGTCTCTTTTCTGGGATGCCTCAAGAGACCACATGCTGCACATAGCAAGAGCCATGCAAGGAAAGAAGCAGGGAGGAGCTCCTAGAAATATGTCAGTGCAGAGCTGAGACTGGTCTCCAGCGCCTCTGGTTGGATGCAGGGATGTAACATAACACACACGTGGTATTCTAGGCAGGGAAGGTGGGAGTTGTGTCATTTAAAGGGATGAATGATCTGTTGGAAAATAAGGACAATGAAGAAGACTTTTTGAAGCAAGTTGGTGTGATAATTTCATTTTCGGTAATCCTACCCAAAAAAAAAAAAAAACAATAGATACAAGAAAAAGGTTTAAGGGAGGAAGATGCAGGGGTCAAGTTCCTAATCCCATTGGGGAGAGAAAAGATGCTCATCTTTGCCATGTTTCCCTTCTATTAACTTATACAAACAGATCTGGACCTAGAACCGGGGATCAGTTCAGCTACACAAGGGGGTGTCTGTTCCTCTCCAGAAATTATATCAACAAATTTATTATGGAGAAAACTGTGGCAATTGCTTGCCAATGAGCAAGTGACAAGTATGTATGTATAGCAACAAATTTCCAAAATAGAAATTCTGCAGAACTGGAGGGCGGAGGGAGGTTAACCAACACAAACTGCTGCAACTACTGTTTCTAAAGCACTCAATTTGCATGTCCAAATGTGAAACCTCTCCACAGGTCTGACTTTCAGAAGGGTGGAAAATTACCTTTTATTCAAAAGGTGCATCGTGGCAGGCTCTCAGGTGTGGGTAAGTCCTTAAATCCCCAACCCACCTCGTCTGAATGTCTTTTGCCTATATTTTTCAACACAAAAAGAGTTTACCCACTACTGCTACCTCCCTCCGGTAAATCATTTCTTCTTTCTTTTTTAAGACTTTTTTTCTTAATGCTGCAGAGTTTGAAGTAATCTGTGAAGTAGCTTACTCTCTGCCATGTATATCACTGTTTATACTCTGGGAAAATAAAGTTCACACTCTTGTGCCTACACCATATCTTGTCTTTCCCAGCTAGAGAAAAAGTCTGACCAGCACAACTCAGCACTCATAGGTGACATGCCACAGCCATGCCATCCGCAGGCAACGACCTGCTGAAACCTCTGGGAGGTGGCAACCTTTTCCTGCAGTTAGAGACAGTGGAAGATGGAGGCGGCTTGGAGGAGGTGTGCAGAGCAAAGCAGGGATGATAGAAGGGGGATGAGAGCTAGAATAATTGTTTGTGGGGGAGAGGAGGGAAGAGTAAGAAAATTATGCACAAATCATGGTTTCATGAGCTCTGTGTGTGTGTGCATGCCTCTACCCTCTCCTGGAAAGAGGAGGAACTTCTGTCCACGGTGCCCCACTGCAGAAAGAGCCAGCAGGTAACTCTTTGGAAGCAACACTTTGCACAGGGCAAATATAGCCTGTACAGCAGAAGAAAAGTCACAGAGACCACGAGGACCTCAACAGAACATTATACTTGCATGGACAAGGAGCAGAAGGGGCTCTTCCTTATTCCTAAGCATTCCTCCATTACTGGGGAAATAAGCAGCCTTCCCACCACTCCCAAAATACTCAAGTCAAAGGCAACCCTCGTTTAGAACCCCGCTTATCCAAATACCTACATGCTGTGGAAAACAAAACCCCATAGGTTACCTGTTTCTGCAAGAAGGATGGCATCAGCCTTGCCTCTCTGTCATCACTGAGGGAGTTTCCACAACGGGAGGAAGGGTGACAAAAATGAAACAAGCAGGAAGAAGAGAAACCAAGAGAGAGCAAGTATGATGGGAGCTTTAAACAGAGCATTTGTCTCAAGGCTGCAGTGCTGAGGCAAACTCTCTGATAAGTGGGTGCAATACCAGTGCTTATACCAGTGGTTAGTTTGGCTTCCAATCTAGATACAGTGCGCTCTATTTTCTTTGTAAATTCATATTGCATTATCTGCTTACATTTTAAAACTGCCTGAGGAGTACAGAATTTGCTCTTTTTGACAGGCAGACTGGGAGTTTCAATCTGTCACCTGTTTGCTCTGAATATTAGGCAGGAGAACTGTGTTCGAGCTTTTGGCTGACAACACGGTTAACGATGCACTGTGCCTATTTTCTGGTTATGGAGAAATTCTCAGATTATTTCTGGGGTAAGCTAATAGTGGCTGTTACTCAGAACACAGCTTAAGTTTGTGATTGACTTGCTGCCAGCAAAGGAAATCACGCTGCTACGTTTATCTCGATCTATCTTCGCCCTCTCAAGTACAATTTTTTAATATCGGTTCCAATGCAACTTATACCAAAGAAAGTAGTGTCTCTGTTGTAAAATGCACTGCACCAACTCCCTTGAGCAGCGGCAATGCAGCATTTGTACTGGGGGGAACCAACCCAGTGCATTGCCTTCCCAGGTTCTTCAGGGGCATCGCCTTATTTCTCATCTTCAGCTGTACGCTTTTTGCTGCTTTGCCAAATTTCCTCATCAAACAAAACTGCCTTAAAAACAATTACTTAAATATATGTAATTGCACTTTTTAGCCCAAGAACAAAGACAGAAACAACATCCACATCACACATCATACCCATCCAACTGCAAACACATCAGCCGAGCGAAGCAGAGCAGTTTGCTTTCAAATTTTCATTTACGTATTTGTATAAAAATAGAGCCTTCAGGAACAACAAAATATGTCTGGAATTGGAGTGTTGCAATTAGGGTCTCATTCACACTACAGCTTGGAGTAACATTAAAAAAAATGGCTTAACTGACTGCATTCAAGATCTGTTAGGTGGTTGCATTCACATTTGTGATCCCATCCACCAGGGACTTCAGAGCTCCATTTGTCTCTGATGTGGTTACCAAAGAGTGGAATATTTCTAGCGTGACCAAAACTTAGTCATGCCTCAGTAACTTAACTCAGATTCCACATCTTCAAGGCTGAAAGTGGTTTGAAGGGCACAGTTCTATCCCTGCCATCCTTAGGACGTAATTTAACCCTGTTCTCTTGATCTCCTTAGTTGATGCAGTTGCACACACATCACCTACCCCACTTACATGTGCGGTGTTGTCGGATGCATCATAAATCCTAGGGGCGTTATATCCAGTTAAGAGAGCTTCACCACATGGGAATTTTCCTTTACAAAACCTCTCCAGCGTTAACACAGTGGAACTTGTATTCTCCCTACCCTTAGAACTGAGGGTCTCAAAGAGCTCCATAATACAAGCAACGGGCAAAAGCACTATCTACTTTTACGATGGAAGGCGATCAGTGTGTGAAAGGTCTGTGTGATGTGGCGATGACAGCGGGAGGAGAGCTGAGTGACTCAAGCTTTCCTTCCAGGCCCCATTACCGTGAGGGCTCCCAGGGGCTCCTCTCCTGCTATAAGATAGCGCAGTTCTTTCCACTGACGTGGAGTTATGTCCAGCTCCGTGAAAACTGAGCTTGCTCCTTGATTTGCTCCTCTCTGAATGTCAGGTGAGCTATGAAGGGGCAGAAAGGAAAAAAAAAGAGATTTCCCATCCCCTTCGTCTCACTCCCCGAAAACCAGTGGCAAAATTCAAACCCTGCAAGCAGCTTCCTGATGACTTATGGTGACGAGGCCCAAAATAAAACGAGAAACAGTAAGAAAGCAGAGTATCAGTCTGAATACGATCCAAAGATTTTTCTTTCCACCCACGCTTTTCCCTTTCGCTAACCTAGGTCCAGGTTTCCCTCCTAACTGGAGAGGTTGTGCTATTTAAGAGGGTTTGGAGCAACCATTTTCTGTAATTAGAAAATGCAGTTAGAGCAGGTCAAGAGGCAATACATTAAAATGAGACTCTTCTCAGCTTCACAATGCTTTCTCAGCCAGCAGGTCTTCTTTGCAACTGTCCTCAAAGCCACTTCAGGTTACTATTGGAAGGCGACTCAGTCCTGTGAAGGCAAAACAAAAAGAGGCTGAAGCAGATTCAAACATGCTGATGAAACTTCGCATTCTCACATACACAGTCATGCATTTAGGAGTATCAGTGGGGTCACAGCCTGTACTCGGCTCCATTCTGCCAGTATAAAGCTGATCCAGCTCAATACAGCAGATAGAGTAAAAGAAGGCAAAAACAAATTTTACAATTTCAGGATGCGTTTCATGGGCCACTCATTCTGAAAAGTGGGTATGTTTGTGGGAAGTGAGGTACAGAGAGGATGAGTGCTTTTATAGCAGAGTGCAACAGAGTGGGATTTCGAGAAACAGAAGACGTGATCCCACAGTGGATTAAACAGAACAGTTTTTATGCACAGAAAGGGTCGGAAGGATGAACAAAGGAGGGACATTTAATAAGTTACAATAAAGCTCTCCCCAAGATTAATAGCTTAAAGACTAGTGGCACACGAGCTTTCTCCTTGCTGCATGAAATGCGTTACACTTCACCATCCAATGGAGTAAACTTTACAGGGGATGTCCGCAATGGGTCAGACTGATCTTCTCATCTTTGGAAAGAACTGTGAATGTGAGAGGTCACATTAAAGCTCTGACCAGTCCCTTGGAGAGCACATTTTTCTGGAGCATAACACGTTTTTGTGTGTGGCACCCTAGCACCCATCCCACATTTTTTTTCCATGACGACTGTGTTGTCTGAGGGGTATTCTCTCAGGAAGCCTAGAGTCATGGACACAGCACCAGAAATCCCCTGTCCCAGCATCCTGCTCTAGCTGCATGCCTCCCATCCTCTGTAGCTGTGCTTCTCCAGCTCCTTGCGCTCTTGCGCCTTTATCTCATTAGCCAACTTGCTCTATCTGCCCACGGAATTCTCTGTCTGATGAAAACCTCCTGCATGGCTTTTCCTGGTCTCAGTGTTTGTCTGCTCTCAGACATGTAGACATAATATGGTCTGAGAAGATCAATTTCTTCTTTGAGGTCCAGTCTTATCTCCCAGACAGTGGTTTATGCGGTAGGTTCCCTGGGGAATTTTTCTCTTCATACATGGAGTCGTTCCCTTGGCCAAAAGCTCATAATGAATATGGCACATCTCCAAGCTGCACCATAAGGGCCGGCAGGAAGGATGCACACCCGGGCAAGCTTCTTGCACACTCAGAAAATTGCTTTGAAGCACAGAGAAAAGCTTTGCCTCTGGTGCAGCAACCCTCCCAACTGGGCGAAATACTCCAGTCTCTCAGCAATGACATTATGTGGATAGTTTGGCTTTTTTTTCCATTTCACAGTCTCAAATGTGACCTGGGGTGTTTCATAGCTGAAGTTCAAGGTTCTGTATCTCTCCCCAAGCAGCAGCATTATGTTGTCACCAGATCCTCAGGTCTATTCCTGATGTGGGTGGTGTTAATGACCCCTTGGCCACAGTACCAGAAACATAAACGTGTTCCCAGTCTACAGGGAAGGGAAGCAATGAGGCTGTACAAACTCAGAGTGGGTTTTCTACATTTTTCAGAGATGCTATCCCCCTTTCCACAGGTTCCTCATGCCTTTAGGGACTCAGGAGTGTGAGCTGGTCTCCAGTCATTCGTGTCTCTTTTCCCAACATCAAATAACAGGCTTTGCAACCCCACCTGGGAAGCCAGCACCCTGTGTTTTGTAGGAAGCACTGTAAGCTGGAACGTTCAGGCCAGACACACACCTCTTCCAATTTGTAAACATCCACATCTGGGATTTGATTAAGGGTCATTTCTAGCTATTAGCTGTCCGTGGCTGTACTGATTCGTGCCAGGAGATGAGCAGGCTACTCCAGGGCTGTAAGCACAGGAAGGTGAACGGGTTGCCCCAGTAGGCCCCAGTGCTGTGGATACTGCTCTTAGGGCACCAAAGTGCCTCTGCAATGGTTTCTGTGGAGCTGATGTGGTCTCAGGGACCAGGTGGAATAGCAAAAGCCATCAGCTGCCACATGAGCACTGGAGCCAAAGCCACCATCTCCCAGCTGCATAAGCTTAACCTGACTACTTCTGCACATCCCCTTCTGAAGCAGAGTTAGGCGTGGTGATAAGTTCCACCATCATGTTTCCCAGGCAGACTGGCTCATGCAGCCCCCGAGCTGCTGCAGCAGAGACCCAATTTGGGGATTCTTCCTCCTGCTACCTGCCCTACCAAGCCATAAAAAATGCAGTGTCCCCTCCCCTTCTTTCAGGAAAACATGCCTGTTTCCCCAAGAGCTGCACAGATAATTGTTTCCTACTTTTCCTCTAGAGGGACCCTTACCCTGATTTTGGTTTTATTAACTGATTAAAACACATTTTAACTACTCACTAAAAGCAAGCTGCTGACCCTGCTGAGATAGTGATACTGCCACCGTTCCTACTACAGTCTGTCCCAAAACAAAGGGGAGTCCTGTGCAAGAAATCAGGACAGGACTCCTGTCGTGCAACTAGCAAGTTTTACTGAACCATACAAAGCAAATATATTAGTGCGTTCGGTCTTAAATGTAATTAAATGTTTCAGTAGCTAATTAAGTGAAGAAAACAAATCAACCACATGTTTTTAGATACTGGGTATATAAATATTAAATCATTATAAAAGGCATATGAAGAGGAAAATGCAAACATTATGCAGATTTTAATTTCCTCAATTAGTCCTAATTCCCCCTGAGCCTCACATTCATTCCCAGTGATTGCAGACAGACTAATCACTCAAAGCAGGACATCATTTAATAAGACACAGCAGCTGAAATGCAGGGCTTGTCACCGGCCCTGTGTTGGCACTGTCAACATGGGGGCACTGTCGCCTCAAGCAAGATCCTCAGCCACAGGAGACTGTGGTTTGAGATTCACATGTGTGCAGGTAGATAGGTGATGTGCTTTTCACACTGCTCTGCAGTCTATCTGGGAAGATCTATCCATCAGCATCTGCCTCCTAAAGCCTACAGAGATCTATTTATGTAACTCCCTCTCTGGAGGAAAGGTGCTGGGAAAGCAGCCAACAATAAATGGAGTGGGTGTGGGAAAATGAAAAATAAGCAAGCAGAAATACTACATAAAAGAATGACCATATGGTTTAAGCCACAAGCTCTATAAGTCACAGCTATAAAGTTGGGTCTGATAACAGATCCAGCCAAGTAGGTGCGTAGGGCCAGAAGCTCCATGAAGATGGTCCCACTGGAGGGTCAAGCGTGAAGAATAATTGTGGACTCAGAGGCTCCATCGAGCACAAAAGCAGCCAGTGCTAACCTAGAGGTGGCTCTGCCTTTTCCCAGCCAGCCCCAGACCTGCTTCACCAATCTGCAGATTATGTCCTACAACATTTGCAATGGCATCAGTTCACCAGCTGCAGTGAGCAAAAGGAAAAAAATATATCACTCAGATCTATATAGGTCTGCTCCATTTTGAGGGCTGATATTGAGTAGACCAAAGGGTTGGTTCTGGATCAGGAGCACTGTGTACATTCTCCTTCCCTGTTTGCAGCCTTCTTAAGGCCAATTTGGTGGCCTCCAAAGCAACAGTGCAAGCAGATAAAAGCTCATGGATAAATTCTCCTTAACATTCCTCTCTCATTCAGTATTAAGTAATGCATAGGCTAGGACAGAATTTAATGGGCAACAACTGTATTTCAAAGAGCAAATGAAGATCTTTGCTTTTCCCTTTAGTCTTTTGTGTAGGGGCCTAAAAGCAGCCTGCTGTTCTGATACTTGCTGCCAGGAGATGTGTAGGAAGTGCTCCTGCTCACAGGCACCTGGTGTTGGGCAGCCAACCAAACACCACAGTGTCTTTTGGAGAAGTGGAAAACACTCACAGAAATCGAAGTGGGAATTAGGGCAGTCCATAGCAGGAGCATCTAAGATGGATGGTGCCATCAGTCACTTTGGAAAAAGGAAGTTATGTCTTAAGCTGCACCTGGAGGAAATCAGGTGAATTATCTTCCTTTAAGTCAAATGCTTTAATCATTTCCAGCATGCCAATCCTCCAGCCTGCTGATGAGAGGGACCCTGGGACTGACAACAAAGTCACAGATTGAAGAGCTCAGCTGCTAAGAAGGAGAAAGCACATTTTTTTTACACAAGCTGAAGAGCTGATATGCTATGAAATTCTCACCTTAGCTACAGCAGCATGAGAGGTACCAACCCAGAAGTGCTAGTTTCTCTCTACTGACTGCAAAGAGAGCTCAGTTTTTGACTCTACATCTGCTCAAGGTGAACCGCATATCATCACCAAAGAGCTCTATCCCAAGTGCTCCTCCTGTGGCATGGAGAGGTCCCAGTGGCATAGGCCTATGCCTCACATGAGACATCTCTCCTTCATCTCACACTGTATTGCAGTACAGACCCATAACATCACCCTTCAGCCCACAGAACTGAATCAGAATTGGAGAAATGTCTCCAAGAACTCAGCCTGATCTACGAGGAATATTCCATCTGGTCAGCTTGGACAGGCACTTGGCAGAGAGTCACCTGCAGCTTGGCAGTAACACTGGAGGTGAGCACAGCATGGGCAGATACCATCAGATATCCTAGTGTGTTTGTCAAGAAAGCACAAAGAGGATGAACAGGAGACATTTTGTTTGTGTCCGTTTGCACCCGTGGGAACAGTGAGTGCAAGCAAGTCGTTTATCCTCTAAAAGCTTCCTGTGGCAACTAGCAGCCAGATAGTTTGGCAGATGATAACAAAATGCACACGGGGCAGATAGGACTCAAGGGCACTGTTATATGTACAGCACAGTTCAATGTTGTCTGCAGAGTGATACCACCTTGGAAAGGAATGAAGAAACTGAAGAAATAGCTCACCAAACTGAGAAAAGGGGTGACAAAAAAAATGACTGCCCACAAAGGTCGTTCTCCCCTGCCACCCCACAAATGAGCTTTAAAGTGGATGCAAGCAATAGTAATGACTTCTAAAGCAAGTCTCTTTGCCCCTTGCAAAGATGGCTCGGAGGATGGAAGCCTGAGATTGATGTAACCATTATATATGATGATCAAACCAGTACTCCCCAGTGTACTTTTTGCAAAACATTTTTTTTTCATACTTTATTTTTTGCCAGCAAAGACTTCTTATTTGCAGGATTAAGTGCAATTCTTACCAGATACTTTTTCAGCAGGAAATGGAATTTTTAGCTGTGGTTATTCAGTTCTATTTTTCCTCTTAAAGCGATTGTTTCGCAGACAAAATTTCAAATTTTCATTCAAAAAAAAATCCTTTAGCCCAAAATGTTTTAGTACTTTTGGTCCAAATCCAGTTCAAACTCTGTATAGCCTGAATATTATTCTCTCTGATCTGGCCTTCTCCATTTCAAATTACTTCTTCCCCAGTGCAGGGTGATGTTGTATGTAAGGAGACACCAAGGCACCCTGGGAGCTGTGGCATAGGTGGGATGTCTGACCCTTGCAGAAAAGTGAGACACCATCGCCCCAACACTGTATCTTTAACACCACTGTAATTCCCAGGAGGCATCGATATCCTATGCTGGAAAGTAGAGCTGTTATTTGCAGCTGAAGATAGTCACATTTTGATTTCTCACACCTACTGAGACTTTCCAGAGGGAAATGTGCAGGTCGATGGGGAAAAAAAAATCTACCCTTTACCTGCCATGTCCAAAGGCATATCTGCCCCACTTAATACAGTACAGTAGATACATTTGTCCCACCATGGTGTCCAGCAGCACTGGCTTGCCTAAGGCAAATGATGGTGGGGCAGAAGAGGGAAAACTCATCTGCTCACAGGGGAGATCATCCCAAATCACCTCTAGGGGGTTTGGGCTGGGAAATGGGTAAGAAGCGGGAGATTGTTTGGGAGAGGCAGCATTGGGATCCCTTACACAGGAATGACTTCATCCATTAAACCATAACATGTTCTATAATTATACAGCACAGCCGTATGAGCCATCAGCCTTCTCCCTACTGCAGGGCTGTTTTTTCCTTCTTCTCTTCTTCTTTCTACTCTGCATGCATCCAGCTCTCACAGTGAAAATCTCTACCACCCCCTCTACTCTACACTGGTGAGGCTGCACCTGGAGTGCCATGTCCAGCTCTGGCTCCTCAGGACAAGAGAGACCTGGACATACTGGAGAGTGTCCAGCGTAGGGCTGCCAAGATGACAAAAGGCCTGCATGCAATGTGCTGCTCTTCAGAGGCTGCTGAATCAAAAAGCAGGAAACCAGGATCACTTCTGGCTTGGGGTCCAACACACGGCAGCAGAGTGTTGTACCTTTCTGCTTTAAGATTTCATTTCCATTGCCAAGTCCATGTCAGACATTATGATAAGCCTCTCAACTTTCCTTTTAGAGTTTTCATTTCAAAAAAAAAAAGAAAAGTGCATTTTCTAGGAGGTATGAAGCTACGGACTTAGACTGCTGTCTGGTTTAATGTGTGTGTATTTTTAAAAACAAATGAAAAATGTACTGGATGGATACGGCATAACAATATGTAAGCCTGAGGCATCAGATGGTTAGAAAGCTGTATTGAGTGTATGCACAGATGTAATTCACTGCAAGGAATATGTGACACCACACAGCAGTTCAAAGTAGCAGGCTGGTACTAATTACTATGCTCTTAATGACTTCATCCATCAAACCATAACATGTTCTATAATTATACAGCACAGCCATATGACAACCAAATGCCCGGCCCCTATTTCATAGAAGATGGTTACACAGCAAAATTCTCTTTTGATCACAAGAAGGAAACTTGAAAAATAACCAGAATATAAGTTGTATGTTCTCCAAAAATGACTTTATTTCATCCTTTTTCAAGGGAGAAAGGTAAACCACTGAGTGTTTGGAAGGAGTGAGGTTGCATACAGAGAAGGCAGGGAGGCTCTGGTGGTACTCGCCACTTCTTCTGATCTGGGATGTCCATAGCCCATGTCTCAGACTACTTAAGGGTACCTATCATGCAGACATGTCTCGACCTAGGAGAATTGTGTTTCTCCACAAGGATAATGGCATTAAACCTTGTTCCAAGCCGGCAGTGGCCTCAGCACTATCAAGAGGCAGTAGGAGGACGGAGTTTGTCTGGGATGGATCCTGAACTTTCCCACAGCTGTGGCAGGGCCTTCCCAGGGTCTGGGCGCCATCAGTGCTCACATCACCTCCATTTGCACCAGAAAGATCATGTCTTGGCTCTTTCCCTCTCAAAGAGAAGCACACTTGCACTACATCTACCATCCGCAGCCACCCTCCTCCCCAGCAAAACAGCACACTCCAGTGCACACACTTATCCCCTTGGGGAGAGGGTGTGAGATTCAATCTGTGGCAGATGTTCTTCACACCACTGCGTGAACTATGGGAAGATGCTCTGGTGCTGGGGCAGGGCTCTGGCCGCAAGATTTCCGCAGCCTTTTCTTTATTCTCTGAGAAGCTCCGGTCCCTTCATCGCTTCCAGTCACACAGCAACACCCTGCTCAGTGGTGGAGCATGGATGGAGGTGCATGTAGTTCATCCACTTATCATTGGTGCGTGCTGAATTCACCCACTTCCCATGCACATCAAGAAAGGTGAGTTTCCCACGTTTTCATTGACTATCTCACCACTGCTTTTCTTCCAGAATCGCTACGGAGGGTGTTATACAGGAACCTGAACAATAAAACTACAGATAATACAGAACATATTAGGACAAACTACCTATTCCCAAGCTAATAAACCGTGAAGCTAACACTGTACAGATATCCTGCAGCAGACACCTGCAAGCCCTGGATCTGGCTGCTGGCTGCTGCATGACGTTGCGGGGGGTCTGGATGTATGGAGCTCTCCTGTCCCGAACCCGCTACAAGGAAGAAGTTCCCACTTTATAAACCTAACTCGCACATCAAAATTAGAGGGCTGGTCTCCCCAGAGTTCCTCTGTAGAGCTGTAGGCATGAAATAGGTGAGGCTGATAATTTTTCCTGTCAGGAAAATGGTCAGGAGCAGACCAGAATGCTTTAGAAGGTGATATCCCAACTCAGCAGAAAATTACTGAGCTTTGATAAACAGGTTTTGTCCTTAATTTGGGAGAGATGCAATGTCTGGCATGGGCGTGACACAGCCCAGCCAGGCATGCTGAACAGATTCTTTCCAGCTAACATTTAAAAACACAGCTATCTTGCAGGAAGTCTTCAGCATCATAAAGGCTGTGTATCAGCAGAGTCCTCAGGCATGACACCAGTGTAAGAAATTTCATCCATCAGTTGCCAGTTTTACCAATCCACAGGTTTTCACACAGGTATTGATGACATTCAGCAACTTGACCTAGAGACATGCGCTCCTGATTCAGAGGTGCGAGCCACTCATCATGCAGAAACAACCAAATGCCTGTAGTAGTTTAAAATAGTGCTTTATTCCAGGAAAAAAATATTTTGTTTTTACAAAAGGACAAAATGTACAGTGCTTGTTCCCATTAGAGCCTCCTAAATCTTGAGTATTTCACAATTCAGTTATTGCAATTCATAAGCATCAAAACAAAACTTTAAAGTGCCTTTATCCCAGCAGTAAATAGTGAGAGTATTCAGCTCTATGGTTTTTTTGCAAGGTAAGTATAATGGGTGAGGAAGACCTGCATAAAACTAACCTACTTCCCGTTTTTGCACTGCGGAAGCAGTGCTCCCAACTTGGACTGAACACTGAAAGGTGATTTCACAAAAGACAACCACAATTCTTTTGCAGCAACACTGATACATTAATTCTTCCTTCAAATGAAGACTTAGAAAACTCAGAATCACCAAGGTTGGAAAAGACCTACAAGATCATCCAGTCCGAACATCCACCTACCACCAGTACTTCCCCACTAAGCCATGCCCCTTAGTACAACATCCAAGTGTTCCTTGGACACCTCCAGGGATGGTAACTCCACCACCTCCCTGGGCAGCCCGTTCCAGTGCCTCACCACTCTTTCACAGAAGAAGTTTTCCCTAACATCCAGTCTGAATCTTCCCTAGTGCAACTTGAGGCCATTCTTTTATGTCCCTGTTAATGGCACCTCCTTTGTTGTTACTCCCAGTATCCTGCACTGTGACAGCCATCTGTCATTTTCCAGAGGTGTCAGCAGGTGGGATTTTTCCTGAGTGCAGTGAGGTCTGATAAGTCACCTCAGTGGCATTTCTGTGTTTGTCTGTGACATGAAGCCTCCAGACTGCCATCGCCAGAGCTTTCTTCCCCTCCATGCTGGCAGAATTACCTACAGAGACTCTCAAAATGTCTTGATGGTGGTGACCATATCCTGCTGTACTGTCACCTGACTTTCTGAAGCTTCTTTAGGGTGGTGGCACCTTCTAGGGCCTTTTCTTCTCCCATTTGCCAAGTATTTTCTGTGGTCTCAGAGCACAGGAATTTCTGAAGTTGTTACCAAAAACGTCTCATACTTTTTGGGTTTGCTTACAGATCCCAAGGCCACTGGTCATTTTGCTAATGGCTTTCCAGTAAAAACATGGTTCAGCATGACATGGGGCTGCACAGGAGTCTCCTGCAGCTCCTGAAAATGTTTGCTAATGTAAACCTGAGTCGAACATGTCTTTCTTTTTCTCAGAGTTGTCGCCCATCACCATTATCACCACCACGACCACCAAGATGTTCCCTACAAAGAACAGGGCACATTTCAAGCCCCATCTGTGGCTGGTTCTGGCCGTGTATTCCTACAGGCTGATACCTCTTAGCAAATTCTCACCCCTACGCCCACAGAGCTTCCTTGTGAGGGATTTTGTCAGAAGTTTCAATGACTGAAGCCAGCACGTCTCACCCTCCTACGTGTCGTCCTGTTGATGTCGCAGAGTAGATCAATAACTATAAGCTCAGGAAGGATTGTTTGCACCTAAAGGAGGCAGAGTGGTTAACCACAGTGACCCATTTCTTCACAGGCACAGAGTCATGATCTCACACCAGGCCACTAGAGCAAGGTGACATTCTGCCATCCCTGACAGCACACTGGCACTGGCGGGTGACACCAGATTATTCCTGCATTACTGCAAGAGTAAACCCCATGAGAAGGTTTCTTCAGTGGCCCAAGGAATGCCACACTTAAACTGGGGCTTATCCTGCACCTTGTCACTTCTTGTACTCTCTGTCTGATCAACAGCAACCAGTGCAGAGAAGTATTGCCTTAATATTGAGGTGTCACTTCAGTCTGCTCCTTGTGTCACCTCACTAGAGCCACACATTGTCTCTATTGGTTTCCACTGGGCAATCACAGATGAAGGCTCATTGCAGTGAGGTTTTCAGCATGAAAGGTGACTGTTAAGGTCAAGTCCTACATTAGGCAGCAGTTTGTGTTTTGTATTGTGTCATGGGGTTGGATTTTTTCCTCTCTAAGTCCTTGCATGCTATTGAAAACTATATTCCACTGTCATTTCTTGAGCTGACACTGGCGATAGGCTGTGACATGTGCTACTCCAAACCTAGTCTGCATCCTGCAAAACTAAGTCTTGTAGGTAGTCCAGCTTCTCCAGATTTTTTATATTGTCTCTACCAAATGCTCACCTACCTCCCACCTTTACAAGAGCTAAGTGGATTCATTTACACCCACTGCAAATCTCATTTTGTAATGAACAGATGAACAGGGAGAATAATAGAATTATAGAATCATTAATGTTGGAAAGACTTCTAAGGCCATCTAGCCCGACTGCCAGTGCATCTCCACCATGCCCACTAACCATGTCCCTCAGTGCCACATCTACACATTTCTTGAACACTTCCAGGGACGGTGATTCCACCACCTCCCTGGGCAGCCTGTGCCAGTGCCTTGCCACTCGTTCTGAGAAGAAATGTTTCCTAATATCCAACATGAACCTCCCCTGGGACAACTTGAGGCCATTCCCTCTTGTCCTATCACTGTTATCTGGGAGAGAAGGCCTATCCCCACCTCACTACAATCTTCTTTTATTATTACTTCCATTTAGAGAAATCCCATTTGTATTGAGTGTTTTTTATGGTTTTGTTCGGTGGGGTTTGTGTTTGTTTTTTAATCCAAGGTAGTCAGTCCCTATGTCCACAAGTAAAGTAGCACATGGTGTTCCTGTCACTGCCACCTTCCACCATGGTTTTCTATCCAAAGACAGGAGACAGAGTTTCAGAGTAGAGCCTACAGCTGGGAAAGCACCAAGACAAAAAAGATGACCAAGAACAACTGGAAATAATCACGTCACTCTGCATCCCACATGCATCATTGTTAGATCGTCATGGCATTTCACCACAACACATAACAACAGAAGTCCAAATATCTTCTGTTATGCCCCTGCATAGGGAAGGGTTGTGCCCTCTGAAAAGTGCTGAACCTTCCCATGGTCATAGAGGAGAGGGGGACAACTGAGAAGCATCACAAGAAATATCACACACAGAGACCAGATGCACCACCACATCCTGCTGCCTTCAGAAAGCAAACTGCCTGAATGGTCACCACAAGAAGTCCGATGCTTTAAAATTTTCAGCATTTTCCTCTCCATTCCTCACTCCTTGTTAGAGTCTCCGTGCCAACCTTTTCCTCCTGCTGCCAGCACCAGTGGCCACATACTGCTTGACGTGTCACCTGTCTTGCACTTAGCTTTTCTTTCTTTTCCGGCATCAACACACAAAGCTTCCCTCTAAAATTCCACGAAGAGACACACTTCTCAGCTCCCTGTGCTTTCCCAAGGCAACAGCAAATGCCAGCTGTTACTTGCCTAGGTCCACAGTGAGAGAAAGGCTCAACAGAAGAGCCAAAATATGGTAGAGCAAGTTGGAAGCCAATGTAATAGATCATGAGTTGAATTAAGGAGGCAGAAAATGACTCACTAGACAAGCTGGATGTTTCTTTTTTAGCCTTTCAAAAGAAGGCATAGTGGAAGTGTTCTCATGCTTACAGTCTTAAAGAAGGGCACCAGGACATTACATCAACCAAGAGATTACTTTGCTTTTAACATCATGACCCAAAGAAACTTAAACACGTGCCGTAAGACTGTATCACAGAGAAACCATCCTCTATAAAAATCCTGCTTCATAATAGCTGACTGTGTATTATCTTCTTTTGCCTTTGGGAGATGAAGAAAAGGGAACTCATCACCAGCCACACTGACTCTAACATTAAAGGCCAACATACAGGTGATATTTCACTACACTTATGAGTAAACTTGGCAGTTCATAATTATCTGACATAGAAGAGCATGAAAGCATTTTGGAAGAAGTCCATGGGATAGACTTAAGGGAGATACACTTTGAAGACTAAAATCAATAGACTTCTACACTTTAAACAGGTCAAATCTTCAACACTGAAGGAAGGACTGATATAATTGTGCGTGTGCACACATATGTGTATACACACGCACATACACACTCGATGAAACACGCGTAGTTTTACATAGCTATCAAGAGTTGGGGCACTGCATTTCTTTTAGCCTTTACTAAACTCATTTTAAAAAGGAACAAACACAACACAATATCTAATAAGTGGCTTGGTTCAATTTTTACGTGTTGGGCTGTCAGCTGTTCCAGTACGCAACGTGCTGTTTCCAAAAAGGGTTGTTTTCATGAAACAACACAGCAGAACCCTCATGGTGTGCATGGTCAGCTGCTTAAACAGGGCCATGCCTGCCCATGCCCATATAGCCAAAAGATGAAAATAATGGGGAAAGAGAGGAGTATATGGAAGTATACAAGCTATGGTGGCCACACGTCTTGTCTGAGCTGCCAAGTAGCAACACCATATCCACCCACTTACTTTCCACAGCCCACCTGCCTACAATAGAGATCAAAGGCCTTTGTGCCAGAGCCCACCTGTGTCTCCAAAGTAAGAGTAGGCAATGCATTACTTACAGTTTTAAAAGTGGTAAGGAACAAGTCAGTGTATCACAAGACAAATGTGCTTGTGGGCAAGCCCCCATGTACCTCCATCCTCTTCTTTGGGGGAAAAGACAAAGTGTAAGAGTGTACCCTTAGAAATTCAGAAACAAAATGTTGAAACCCAAACTTCTGTGGTGAGTGCACAGAAACTGATATAGCGCTATGGGTTGATGTATTTGACTTACCTCAGATGGGACTTTATCAGTGAAATGAACATCAAAGCTTGGGCAGAGCAATTCTACGCAAGCCTCTGAGCACCAGAAGACACTTAGCAACCTCCCTTGCTTCCAGCGCTTGGAGGAAGGCCGAGGCAGCTTTTGCTTTTGGTAGTAGTCCTTGGCTGCTGGGATGGTCCCTCTTTGCTTACCTTCCCACCAAAGCAGTGTCTCCTTTCTGCCCTCTCTCCTGTAGACACAAAGCCTCATCGTTTTGTGTAGGCCTGTGTCTGGAAGGAAGTAGGTGTAGCTACCACTGCCCACTCGCAAGGGCCCAAAGGACATTGTAAGTATAATAGTGGGTGTTCTGCATATTAGACAATGGTTCCTTCCAGTGTATTTGTCACGGGAAGTGGTATCATCCAACAAAGAGGGAATGAGGCCAAAACTCAGCAGACATGAACCCCACAATTACTTTACTAAAAGTCAAATATCCTTAACTCTGGAGACCAGTTTCTTTGTCTATAAACTGTGACTCATGACTTCAAATATTTAAAATGCTTTGAGTGCTCTTAATGGAAGGTGACATAAGGGACGGGTTCTGCTGTTCTTACATCCAAAGCAATAAGCATTTTTTCCCTTGAACAGTTGCTTGAAATTAACACCCTTGCTAGACTTCATTCAGTAACACCAGAGCAGGTTACCAGGGAACTAATCACGCAAACTTCAATGAGAAGAAGGCAGAGAACCTACTGCAATAAAAAACGCATCAAGAAGAAAGAGGGGATTTTTTTTCTGACTCAGTCACTTATGAAAGAGCGTGGGGTGGTGTGTGGGGGACTGGAGGACAGAAAAAAAGTGATCACGAGATGGCAATAATCCTTCTGAATAGGAGAGGTACAAAGGCGTCTCATTTATTTGAGGCTGTGGTCAAACACAGATTCTGAAGAAACTGGAACCACAGAAAGCTGATTTGGTTTTGGAAGTTCTAAAACCTTTGCCTGGAAATAATTTGTCTTATTTTTTTTTCTTTTGGGCTTTTTCTTTTTGACATTACCTTGGTCTCACAGTCAGTGCCCCAGTTGAATTTATTACTGAAGGATCTCAATCCCAGCTCCTTGCAGTTCACACACGTTACACCTGGGTGAGGAGCTGTGTGCTCTGACCAACATCTCAGATGTGCCAGCTGACTTAGGAAAGGGTGACTTGGAATTTTTTGAGTTCAGTCTTTTTATTCTTTTTACAGTTCTCTGTTCTCATCTCCTCCCCCTCAGCATATTTCCTGTTTCCTCATCCTGTAATAGTTATGTACACTTAAACAGTGGATCAAACACCTTTTTGAGCTGTTGTTGTCAAGTTTTATTAACATTTCCCACATCGTTTCCTGTTTTCATACTGATACCCCAGCAAAGTTCTGTGTGAGTGAGCAATGCAACTGACCAGTGCCTACTCTGAGCTGCTGGCAGAACACTCTCTTCATAGAGCATTGACCATCCCAAAAGATGCTATGTTATTGTTGCAATCACAAACTCAGGAGACATTAAAGGAATAATTTCACCCACCGGCAGAGTTCAGCCAGCATTGAGGGAGATGAGATAACCCCCAAATGTAGCAAGGCTGGACATGGATTTAGGCCATGGAGCCATAAGGGATGTTGCATGTGCCTGATAACATTAGGGAGCTGCACCTAGCCTGTTCTTAGCCTGCTGTGGGCACAATGCCTCCACCAGAAATGGCCAAAAGCGTCATCTTCCTGCTGGTTGCAGCACCTCAATGTCACATCCCATTCACAAGCTCATGCTTCCAGCAGTCCTGTAGCACACTGAAGACAGTCACTAACAAACTGAAGCAAATAAAGAGTTTCCATCAACTTCAAAGCAGCCATTGCAAGAACAAGCCTTCTGCTCACAAGCGTAGGGTTCTATTAATATAATCTTTTGCATGTAAGACACCCCAGTCTATAGGAATAGAAAGCCATAAGAAAACTCAGTGACTAAGCACCAAACAATAGCTCTATGGAACTCACTACATTGCTCTCCCATTTAAGAGAAATCCCTGAAAAATAGAGCAATATTTCTCTACGGAAACACAAATTATGTGTGTCAGTAAGAAGGAACAAATCGAGTGCTTTGTGTTAGCCAGCAATATTAAAAGCAGCGGACACATC